>JAAFCF010006596.1:35275474-35299403 GCA_013389785.1 Helicorthomorpha holstii | reverse complement strand
CCATTCAGCTAGCCGATGTAGCAGCAGCCATGTAAACTGTCATTTGTTTTTACAATTTTATACGGTATTAAATACATTATTAAATAAATTAGGTATCTGCTGAACCCATTTAGCATATTATGCTGTGGAGCCAAATCTACTACTGTTTTCTCAAATCTCATCATCTCGGTTGCCATTCTCAATATCGCTAAAGGTCAATAATATTGTTTAAACAAAATGGGATAATTTTATTTTAATGAATAGGTAACGGAGTGTTATCGTGTCTGTCATTGAGTTTGGCTACGTATCATTCGTTTTACCCTGTTCTTCTTTTACCTCCAGCCCTGCTTAAAACGCAAGCAAGTCATTTTCAAAATAGCCAAAAAAAAATTTTTTTTTTAATTATTTTTAACCATTTATAGGGGAATTCTCATAAGAAACTGGGTTTTGCTGCCTACTTGTTGTTTTTTATTATATCAACTGCTAGTTTATTATTAGGATCTTACTACGTGATGGGCAGTTGGAAATTCTTGTCTTCGACTTATGGATGCATGTAATTATCAAATTTTTTCATCAATTTAAGCAAGTTGTATTATTGTACATTCTTGCTTTTAATTATAATTGACATAAAACTCCAATTAAGCTTCTTTTTTTTTAATTAAATAGATTTAATGTGAGCGACTTGACTCCCAACATTGGACTATATTGGTACTTTTTCACTGAAATGTTTGACCACTTCCGTTTGTTTTTCATATTCACCTTTCAATTGAATGCCATAATTTACTCTCTTCCACTTACAATCACGTTCAGGTAATTATTTTTAGTGTCAGACCGATGTTTCGGATTTGGCTATCTTTGGGCTACAAATTGCACTTTAGGTGAAAATATGGTCGAAGCTGAAGATCATAAAATAATTGAAAACATTGTTTAAAATATAGCCTAACTTTGGCCAAAAAACCAGCTTTAGTCGGAAACTAATTATTTTGTTTACCCTAATATTATATTTGATATTTCGATTAGGAAAAGTCCTTTATTAGTTGTGTTCAGCCTGCTGTGTTTAACTGCCATCTTCAAGTCTTATCCAAATGTCGGCGATGTTGCTTTATACTTGGCTTTATTACCTATGTTTAAACATCTATTTCCACGTAAGCATAGTGAAATTAATACTCTTGCACATAACATACATTTCCAATGCCTGTTATGTAGGGTATTTTGTTCCGTTGAAACATTGTGAATTTAACGATGTAAAAGAGAGACCATTTATAGTACTGTCTAAGGATTGCAATTGTGAATAATGAATATACTTAAGACTACGTGAATTTAAATGTTTTAAGTTTTTTTTTTTGAAAAAATCATTACGCCCTTTTTTTGATCATACCAACTCCATTATACAGTATAACTCTTAGGGCTGTCTTTCATAAACACTTATGTTATGACAATTTAAATATTAAATGGATTAATTCTTCATAGTTACTCGTCACCTGTTTGTGATTGGTTGTGTGTACGTGTCTTGTTCAGCCATTTCGCCATTGCTGTACTCGCTATGGATCCAGAATGGAAGTGCCAACGCAAATTTCTTTTTTGGAGTCACATTGGCCTTTAATGCTGCCCAGGTAATAAATAAAATGACCTATTAAATCCCTAATAATGACTAAACTAAAAACAATTACAGGTATTTTTGTTAACTGGCATTTTATTTGGATACATAAAAAGACAGTTCCATATGAAACATGGCTTGAAGCCCAAAATAAATGGAGAAGATGCCACATTGAAGCTGGAGTAAACATCCGAAGGTAGAAATAATAATTTATGTATATAAAAAGATGTTAGAATCTGCACCGCTACTGAGAATCCAGGGTTGGGTTGGGTGGAATTGACAATCCAACACTCCAACATCGTCTACACTCTGATGACCATGTAAAATCTTCACAGGAACTATCAGTGGGTTTTGTAGCAAATCACTAGACAAAAATTACATTTAGTAAACATAATTTAATAATAATTGAATATTTGTAAACTATTACTTGTAAACCATTCCATGTGAAATAATCACTGAGCAGTCATCTGATGCCGACGCAAATAATGGATAACGTTTGTGAAATGCAACTGCGCGAACGCCTCTTTTGTGGTTCCTAAAATATATAACATTAAAGTTTTGGTACCAATGAAAATTGCAGTTTCTGTGAAACATCCATGGTTCAAAATTGACCACTTCAGGACATATAGCAGCGCTATTAGTTTCTTAACCAATTTAAAATTTCTATAATCAAGTTATCACCAAAATAAAAGCTCAACATTTGTTACAGCCCATGGTTTTAGATGTTTCTAGAGAAACTGATTTTAACCTAATAATGAAATTTTAGATATTTTTACTTTAATGTTTGGTACGGTTTTGAAGACAAATCCAAGTCAAACCAGCTTAGTCGGCCTTCATAACTTCCAACGATGACATTATCTCCTGAAATTTAATTGATTATTAATTTTAGTTGAATTTGCTTAAAAACAAAAAAAAAGAATTTTACCTCCAGAGTGAATGGCCATGCTTGAAACCCATTGAACATTGGTCATCAGCTTTTTAATCATTTCTTGTTTTAACAAATTGTACACACGAACATGTTGCTTAGTCTATTTAATTACAAAATTTAATATTTTATGAATGTTTATTTTTAATTGAGAGTATACTTACAGCAACAAAAAAGTGCGGCCTAGTGGGATGGAATTGTACACACTGAATATCTCCCTTGTTCCGTTTAAACGGTTGCTAAATTTTATTAGAATGTTAAAATAAGACTCTTAGAAATGAAAAAGAAAAAAAAATACCTGAGTTCTTCTCTTTGATAATTGATGAATGAAAACAGATTTGCTACCTGCATCTGGTATTACTGTTGCGAAATAGTCACCTTTACAGTGCCAACTAACACGGCTAACAGGCTAAAGAGCGTTACATTTAAAGTTACAATTTAATTCCACGTCATTATGAACAATGAAAATGTTCAGAAATATTTAACTATCGTCAATGCTAATAAAAAAAATTGTAGCGTTGGCATTATCGATATAATTTTTTTGAACGTTTTAAAGCTTATAGTGCTGAAGTTAATTTTTACCTTTGAATGATTTAATACGAGTTTGTATCCTTTGTTCAGTTGCTGTTGATCTGGAATTGACCACTGGATATCCGAAGACGATGCAGATGAGGCTAGAATGGATTAAATTCGATTAAATAAAACTCTTTACTTAAAAAGGTAAATTTTAACTTTACATTCTGTCTGTTCTGCTTGAACAAATAACATGTTTGTGTTGCTAATCACTAATTTATCACCAACATTTGGATTCAAAATCACCACTGTTGTTCCACTAAAACAAAACATTAGCATAAGTTGTTATATTAGTTAAGTATGGTTACTGGTTAATTACATGGCAGCGGAGATGAGACTGGTGTTGGCATTAGGACACCAAGCCAAATAAGTCACAGGCCCTTCCGTAGCAATAGTTCGAATGCATCGAGCAGTGCGAATTTCCCAAATTTTAATAGAACAATCTTCACTTCCCGAGGCAAAGTATTGTCCAGCTGGTTCAATGCTGATGGACCTGACCTTCCCTTTATGACCTTTGTAAGCCAAAGCCAATTGAGTAGGGAAAGGATGAAGGTCCTTGGGTTTAGGAAGTTTCGGTATTAAATCTTCAGGATTTACATTCAACTGAAAATAAAAAATAAATCAGTTTGATTCCTTAAAGACTACTATAAGGTTTCTGTATTTACTCTCATTTTCCTCTCCCTGGGGCACAAATAGAGATCCAAGCATCGTTGAAACAAATTTTGAATAAATTTATCATATGCTGGAACGTGTCGTAAGGCTGAGTACTTTTGAGGAATAAAGTCCAATTTCCGGTCTAGTTCTTCCTGATTTTTCCATTTTTCTTCTTCATCCTTATCGAAGAGATACTCAGCTGGTGGGTTGTAGGACTCCTCATGACCAGGCAATTTTATCTTAGGAGCTGGAATATAGTGCTGAAGCCGCTTGTTTTTCTCAGCCAATTGCTCATCATCGGCCCATAACTGATAAAACCTTTTCTGCTCATCGTCTTTCTGTTCACCTTCTGTTTTTGGTTTCAGCCAACCCATTTTCATAGCGTGAACAAGTTTGCTAACCTGATAAATGAATATACCACAATAATTAAAGGTTGACGAAGGAGTTTGTGTCGATGACTCACCTTTTCTTTTTCAATGCGCGATGGAATGAAGCTCCTCTTGTGAGGAGGGTGATTAGTAACTGGGTGAATCGAAACTTCATGGGAGAAGAAATCGATCCAAGACTAGAAAAAATAAAAACAAGTCAATATCATTAAAAAAGGCAAAATCAAAATCATTAATACACACTGTAAACCAAGTTTTGCAACTTAAAATACTAAATATATTAGCTAAAATTTAAATGTTTTATTTTGAAGTTGTAAGTCTCATTTTCTAATTGATTCGATTTCATCATTTTGGAGGTTTTAGATTGACTTCCGACAAACTTTTGGTTACAACTTCAAGCATTTAAATGTATATCAGTTACGAGTATGATGATACTTACAGAGTAGGCGTCATATTGTCCATCTGGGTATCTACCCTTTTGAATTTGTCTAATAACATCAACATCCTCATCAGCCAAAACCACGTCCTGTCCAGTAGATGGGTCATGCACTGTCCTCCTATGTATACACCATATAATTACAACCAGTAATCGTATTACAACCAAAAAATAAAATAACAAACCAATAGTCTGGATTTTCCATTTTATTTATATATTTATCCACCTCGTCAGATTGTCGTGGCTTGGCAATTTTTATGGCATCCCAGTCATAACCCAAATGCCCTTCTTCGTCATACCACTTGATATTAATATTACCAATCGTATTTCGTATGTCCTAAATAAATATAACAGGGATTTTAACATTATAATTAATCTTAATGAACGCAGTTACAAAAGAATCAGTTTAAAAGCATGAATTTGTTTTTTTTTTGAATTACAGTAATTACCTCTTCGTCTGACGAATCTTCCCTGTATTCGTCTTCATTGTTATTAGATTCCCCTTTTCCATTTTCTTCATTTTCAAGTAATCCTAATTCAAAATCTGATTCGTCCTAAATAATATTACAGAAGATGTTAATAATACAGCAGCGTGTTAATTTTGCACAATACAATAATGAAATGTATCAACAGTACCTCTGAGTTTTCCTCTTCCGATGATAGTCCAGAGTAAACGCTGCTTGAATCTGAATCTATACTTTCATCTTCTTCATTTGAATATTTATTTTCTAATTTTGTTTTCTCCATTTTTAATTAATAATTTAACATAATTATTATACCGTACGTGTCTACCGCGTGCACTAACAAAAAGTAGAGCTCAGGTAAAGACCATGTGTTGATCAGCAGTAGCGTTTGGGTTTATAGAATTGTGATTAGCAAGGATAAGTTAGAGCGCAATGTTGACAACAAGTTCATATTCTTATTTTAGTCTGGCAAATATCGTGATCATTCTTTAATAATGAGGCGAATATTGAATGGTAGTCAACGCTGCTATTTTTTCCCAACGATAAACAACTAGTCACGTGAGCATTACTTATCCGGAATTAAAGCAAGATAAACACCATCCAATATTAACTTTCTATGCATCAAATCTTTGTAAATATTTACAAGTTTTAATCTTATTTTTTTTAGAATTAACTAGTGTTTTCAGGAATAGACCGGAAAAGTCAATCGTTTATTATAAATGTAACTGCACGAGTACCGGTATAATTATATAAGTTGAGTCGTGTTCACCGAGCTTATATAAATAGAGGAAGTTGTCGATGTTATTGCCGATACTTCTTCCAGTTGAAAACAAATATGGCGCTTTCTGTGTTAAGCTAAACACAGTGTTTTAAAAAGCGGTTAATTGAAGGATTTTAAAAATGAAAAATCTACCCAAGATGCGAAACAGCAGTGAGAACGATAGAGAAAGTGATGTCCCAATGTTTATTTTAAAACTGTGGGCATTAGTGGAGGATCCGGCCACTGATGAACTTATCAGATGGTCCGAACATGTGAGTTAGCTTTTGGTGGTTAACATCTATAAATCGATGCATCGATGATCGTTTTCTATATAAAACCTATGTTGAAAGAAGATATATATCGATGCATATCGATTACCGAATGTTATAAGCCATTGTAACTAGTTCGTAAAGTTTAGCTAAAACATTTTTTATTAGTTTTTCAATGATATTTCTGAACAAATTTACCCTTTTTAATATCGATATGATAATGTGGGCTTTTGTATTGTTTACTTTGCATATTTCATATATTGATTTAAATTTTAATCGGTGTTTTTAGGAAGGGCTTTCCACTTTCACTATAAGAAACCAGGCCAGGTTTGCATCAGAAACTTTGCCTATGTTTTTTAAGCATAACAACATGTCCAGTTTTATTAGACAACTTAACATGTGTAAGTTTTATTTAATATTTTGAACTGCAATTGAATTTGATAAGTTGTATCGAATGCGCACTGTCAAGTATTGTACTAATATCAACCTCTGATATGTCACTTAATGTCAACAATGAAATGCGGCAAATTTCAAGCCCGTGTTTGTATTGTGAATCACCTTAATTATAATTATTATAGACTACGTTTATTAGTTGTTAGCAGTAATTAAAGGGTATAACAATTACATTGTTACATGCCGTTTAAGCTATATTAGCCTCATTACTTCGTATATGAATGACATTAGTTCATTATTAGCATTATACAGAACTACCGGTATGTGAATCATTCATTTGAAATTTGATAGATTTTTTTATTTTAAAGCGGTTTTATTAAAAGTTTTTCTTAGTAACATATATTTTACAAATAGTACACTCAAAAAATTACTTTAATAATTAATTTTATAGATGGATTTCGCAAGGTTTCTAGTTTGGACCAAGGAACTTTAAAAATGGAAAAGGACGAGATTGAGTTTTACCACATGTATTTTCGGCAAGGTGACAAAAGCAGTCTTCATCTCATCAAAAGAAAAGTAATTTTTACGTTGAAATTATCAATGTTATTATGTAATATTATGAACATCTGTGTTCGGTTGACAGGTCAGTGTTACAAAAGGTGGAGGAAGCGGTGGTGCAGTTGATGAAGTGAAGCCGAATTCTGAATTGATGGTTTCATTACTTAACGACGTCAGTCATCTTTATGCTAAGCAAAAAACGGTTAACGAGCAGCTGGACCAAATGAAAAGGTAAATTTCGTACATGTGTAGCTTTTTTGTAAAGCTTTATTGAATTTTTTTAAAGTTAAAATATAGAAACACATAAAGTTTTAATTTACTATTTAAACCCTTGAGAAAAATTACTATTACGTTTTTTACAGCTTTAAAAATTTATTCATTTTCTTTTATGATTTTTATAGAGAAAATGAAAATTTGTGGCGAGAAGTAATTTTACTGAGAAATCAACATACCCAACAGAATCAAGTTCTCCAAAAAGTATATCATTTTACAAGAAGTTAGACAAATTTGCAATTTTTTTTTGTTTGTGTTTAGGTTATTCAATTTATTATGTCAATTTTCCGACCAAAACGTGGTTTAAATGTAAATAAGCGCAAGTTGCCGTTGATGTTGGAAGATTCATCGCATGAATCATCAAAAGTATCTCGTTTAGCGCGAACATTTTCTTATGATCCCAACCAGTCATCCGATTTAGCCAATCTGGCTGTAAGTTTTTTTTAAGTAAATTATATAAATTGTCAATACAGAGTTGTGAATCGATACCAAATCTGATTTTAGTTTGGGAAACATTGCTTTGAGACTTCTTAATGATTAATTATGATGTGTATTTTTTATTTATTATAAAGACGTCGTTTAGTAAATCGTCAGATGGGCCAGTCATTAACGACATCACTGACTTGCTTGATGCAGATGCCATCTTACGTGGTGATAACGACGCTAATAATTTGTCAAAAGCGGTGGCCGAAGTGGACACTGAGCCGGTAATTGTCGAGGCAAAAACTCCTCATAGCTTAGAAGAAGTAGTCGCTGCAACTGTTGAAGATCCAACTACTTCTTCCTCAACTGCTGATCCCACTTTGGGTTCAACGAAGTAACGCTATTACGATTAGTAAAGACTGTAATTAGTTAAATTTTAATATTATTGGATTTAAGTAGCCTTATTAAGGAGGATATCTTGCAAAAGTGGTTAGAAGAATTTGCGGAAAGTACCAGCAATGAGCAATGGCAACCGAACAATGAAACTAGTGATGCTGAAAATAAGTTTGCAGCAGGAAGAGCGAGGTAACCATAACTGTTTTTGTTATTCTAGAGAATAAATTCGCTAAAAACCAATTTTTATTTTTTAAAATAAAGCGTTTGGTTTTAATCGTTCTGTCGGCTGAGAGCAGTTGTGCTTATTTTGTTAATGGTTGTTTTTGTTTAGTCCTGTAGACCTGCAGAACCATATTGATAAGTCACAGGAAGACTTAGCCAATTTACAGCAAATGCTGGCCAACTGCGGATACAAAATGGACTTTACCAGGTTGCCGGTAAGGTTGTTTTGTTTGATTGTTGTTTAGTGACTTATTGTTACTGGTCTTATTTTAGAATTTTTCATTTGATAATTTCATGACTGTCGCTGGCTCATCAGAGCTGGTAATGTTGACGTTTATTATTCAACTTCAGTTACAGTTACTACATTACACAGAGACTACACAAAATAATTTATTAGTTCTTAATGTAATATGTTTTTTTTCCATATTTTATGCTGATAAACAAAAAGCGCACCTTGGATCAAAATGGGAACTTTTGGCATCAAAACAATTGTTTTACAACTAAAATCTAATGTTTTGAAGCCATCATTGAGTGTTTGGGAATGAAAAATGAGATTAAGCGGTTAATTTCAGACTTTTAATACCGCCAAAATCACATTATTTTAATATAGAATAACCAAATTTTATGATATTAAATTTTTAAACATTTTAATTTTGGCGTAGAATGTGACTAGATCACTGGATAATTTGTTATGCTTAGAGAATTAAGTAATTGCCACAAGTTAAAGCTTTTTGTTAATCTCAACAGATACTATTCTAAGAAATTGTTTATCTTCAAATGTTTTCTAAAATCAAATTTGTGGTTTGTTCTAAATTAATTTAATATCTATTGTCGTTATTGATAATGCAGTAATTAATTGGCATCCTATGTACTTAGTATTTTCGTCTTTTGAAAATACATGGTATGGAAAGAGGATAACTGATGAGTTTCATCTTAATTTACACAATAATTGACAGTTTTATAATTTTTTAAGTTATGAATAAAATAATATTAATTGATTAATGTTTAGGACGATTTCGAGAGATCTGCTAGAAATGAAATCGTTGGCAATGAACTGATCCAGTATAATCCAACTAATGTATGGGGATTCGACGCTCCTGTCACATCGGTTTCCGACTCGGCATTAACTGCATCCAGAAGTGGTTCTAATGAAAATGATAACGAGATTGCTTTATTTGACGGAGATTTAATAGACACATCTGATTTAATGGAGGATAGTGATCCACCGCCTCCTTTATTTGAAGACTTCGTATCACATGCCACATTGGAGGACAACAGCGAATTGGGAAGCAAGAAGAACTAAATAATCGTAAGCGACATTAATCTACTATTGTAAATTATTAACTAAAATGCGATATCTACGTTTGTCAATGTAAAATAATTCGTCTTAGTTCAATTATTAAAAATTAACGATTTTGTTTACATAACAAAGCTCTAAATTAACGTTTTTAATTTTAAATTGACGTTTGATTTCATATTCAACTGGACCATAATGTTAAAACAATGGATTGAAACATTTCTATGGGAGCCATTGAATAGATTGGAATTAATTATTTCTATTAGTTCAGCATGATAAATTATTCGCACAGACGCAAAATCGCTATACAAATTACGATTGCCTACAAGTATAACTTGTAGACAATTTTAAGATTTTCATTACTTGTTACATCTTTCATTGATTAAGTGATTTTTAGGTTGATGTTTATACAATAACTTATAGGCAGTTTTAACAGTGTTTATACTTTAACTATTGGATCCCGGTTTTCATTTAATAATTTTAATACGCGTAACGACTTTTTTATTGTAAAGTCAAGAAACGGAAAATCCAATAAATGATATTGTATTGAATATTTTTATTTTTCCCAAAATACTAAATACTGTACGGTATACTAAAGAAGTTAAATGGTATATAAAGGACATGGCGTAGTTACAATTGGATATGTTCCTCCAATATAAACTCCAGCACCGATACCACCTGGAATTGTAGGGATATACTTAGCAAAACCGTCTAAAAATGGGATTCTTGTAAAGAATTCTCTTAACTGTCCAAGTGGCTTAAATGTTGCTCCGATATTAAGCCTTTCCCTTGGTCCGAATCCAAACTTTTTATTAAATGCCATTGCAAGGGGATTATTGTCCCATAAATTCTTTCCACTACCTTTACTAGGTTTGCCAAAATTGAATTTACCTCCATCAGCAGGTTTTTGGTCACTTGGTTTAGGCAATACATTTGTAAGGGCATTCCCAAAATCACCAAGCAAAGGGTGACTAATACTTATTTTACTTCCGTCAGTTGGTTTTTGGTCACTTTGCCTAGGCAATAAATTGTTCATGGCACTCCAAATGCCAATAAGCGATGGTATACTACTAATCATTGAACTTCTTGGCCTGGGCAATAAATTTGTAACAGAATTCCATATTGCACCTAGGAAAGGTATTAGGCTAAGACCAGTTAGTAGTTGTCCAACGGCTGGTATTCTAGTTTATAAAAGAAATTATTGGTTTAGTTAATTCAATGTAACATTTTATTAATTATTTATGAATTAAATTATAATTACTGAGCAACACTAGCTTGTCGAAAAACTGGTTCAATGCTATCAACAATTCCTGATCGTACTCTAAACGGTGTATCTGAAGGGCATGTCACTATAGTTACTTTTGGGTCCATTACATTTATTTTCATTTGGACTTGAGTGTAACCGTCATAAGGTCCTTTTACAACAGGTTGTGCGATAGTAGTTGAAGGTCCTTTTACAACAGGTTGGACTATAATAGTTGAAAGTCTTTTTACAACAGGTTGTGCAAAAGTAGTTGGCTTGGTTAAACGAGTATTCACTAGCACTACGCTATCATCATCATACAGATCCGCAGATTGCTTTTTAATTCTCTTTTTGATTGATTGTGGCCATTTTGTAGTTGATTGTAGATTGACACTTGAAGAAGCAACAGTTGAATAGGTCTTAAATATATTAAACATAGGCTGCTGGGCAATGACCTTGGTCTTGTTGGTCTTTTTGACAGGTTTCAGTTTTAACCATGGAATCAAGTTATGTACTCTACCATTATTATCTTGATTAATCGAATTTGATTGTGAGTTGAAAAGTAAAAACCTCAAGGTTGAAATCGTTTTGTTGTTCAAGAAGATATGGACTAAAGGCTAAAAATATGTTGTGGACCATTTAGTGAAATTTGTAATTGAAAGTGGCAATTATAAGTGTCTGTGTCCTTGTACAAAACGAATCCATTGGTTTTTACAAGAGCATAAAACACTGTTCATTGCCATTACAAATTCATAGCAATTAATTTAATTAGATGCTTCATCAATGGTATAAGCATAACTAATTATACTAGTCGTTTTTAAATGAAAAAATTGAGAGAATTGACTTACTTTGTGGACATTGTAACTGTTGGATAAAATTAACTGATGATAAATAAAGAAAAATAAACCAACAGTTACCATAAGTAGAACTATGGTATAACGGTGTGTCTTTGAACTCAATTCGGACATGTTAATAGCTTCAACACTTAACAGAATATGAAGCTAAACTTACAATTTTTCAATTTTTAAAAAACAAAATTCTTACGTTACAAAGTTTCATTTTTTGTATCTTTTAATCGTATCAGTTTCAGGATCTGTTCACAGTATAACTTTAAACCTAACTTTTTTCACAATTTAATTGACATTTCTTAATTAAAAAAAGTTAGTTTCCTAATTTTTGGCATTCTTGTATGACAAAAGTTTACCATGGTCCATGGCACTAACTGTTTCCATAGCAACCGTTGGTAATTCGATTGCCATTTAAACAATTGTTAAACCATAATGACTGCATAACTGTACCTTTAAAAGTTCCAATTAACCGAAGGTGTTCTAATTGAATTTCCACGTGCCCAGACTAATATAAACAACTATGTGATTGGTTGTCAAGTAACCATCCACCAATCCATTGTATAATAAACGAGGTGTTTGGGTGTGGCTTAAAAGGTTATAAAATGTTGGAGTATTTCTTCTGCTGAATTGAACCTCTTGCTTGCTTCATTTCAGACCCCACTCACATGAGCCCCCTCACAATCTTTTTTCTTTTTTTTATATTTTTATCTTTATTTTGTGTTTGTTTTTTTTCTCCCTCAGCTGAGCAAATGCGATCATCTTTGAGCATAATTGAATCATTTTGCTTAGTTTGTTTTTCCCCCTTTGCAAAATGAGCTTTTGAATTTCAAATGTTGGTTCGAGGGGTTGTTTTTAAAAGAGGAGGGAAAAAGGAAGAACTTCCGGCTCATCATATATAAACAATCAGAGCTTAATTAACACCTCTTAAATGCAAACAATGACGCACACCTTTTAATTAGAGCCGCTGTTATTTTTTTATTTCTCTGGATTGTTTAAGTGTAAATTTGAGGGAAGTGAGATATGGAGTTGAGGGAAGGGGGGTTGCGTGTGTGATGTTGTGAGCTCTGTTGTCCGATTAACACGCCTGACCAAGTAGAAGTTAAGCTTTCTAAGAGGAAAAGTGTAGTTGAGTATGAAAATCAAACAGTTAACTGAACATTAGCGATTGGGCATGAAATTCTTTTACCCATCCCACCTCACCCCACCCTCTTAAACCAGCCCTCACTACTGGTTGGGTTCATTTCATTCATGCTTTGATGCTTCAATGAACAACTACGGTGCTTCACACCTACACAGAGTACACACCATTTTGCATTACATTTGTTTACTTTTATAAGGCTTTGTCTATTCTACAGTAATGCATTTCAGTATTTATCCAATTCTTTTTTTTAGTTTACTTTAAAAATCTTCGTTAGTGATCTATGTTTAGTTAACTATGAATTTATCGAGAAACAAGTTTTGGGTAATTGTTGTTTTAAAAAAATGCAAAATAAAAAAAATGATAGTGAAATTATATTGTTATGATGAAAATTTATGTAGTTGAATACATTGTACAGGATGTCACTGATGAGAATTTAACCAATCTTACTAAAATTGCTAGACTTTTTATTGATGAAAAATTAGCTAAATATTTATTAAGAGATCCGGCCATCATATTTTTTAAATAAAAAAATAATCACAGAATAAACATTCCTAGCCATAAAATGATTTATGAACAACTTTCCTTATTATTTATAACTGAAACTTAAATAATTGTTTTATTATTTTCTGATGGACATACAGGTAGTACAGGGTGTCACCATGTCAATGGTAGAAATGCAAATTAATACTTACAAATCAAATTTATTAGGATTATAATTGTTTTTAATTTTATATTGATTTAGTTTTTGTTACATAGATTTCATTATATAACCGTTGTTTGAAACTGGTTAAGTTACATGTGAGTTTCCATAGCAGATAAAGAGCCAGAATGATGCTAGTGGAGAAGATGCATACATTAGTGGTGGGTGTTAGTGGGGGAAAGGAGGTGTAAGGGTGAAGCCATGATGGTTGGAAAAAGAGTTTTGTAACAATCAGACTGTAAAATCAGCGCAATGTGTCTGGAATTTCACTAATCGCATTTGCGGCGCAGTCAGGTATGCAAACATAAGCAGCTGCTTTCATTCACACTGAAGCAGACGACGACGACGACGAAAAGGAAGAAGCGGTTTGGTTGGTTGCTTTGGTTTTGGGGTTTTAGCAATGGGCTGTTACTGTTGGGGTGGTAAAAGGGGGAGGGGCAGGTTCTTTTTAAAATGGTCCAAAACAACAACAAAATCCTCAAAAAATCAAATGTCGAAAGTTGGAGAAGAAGCAGCACCAACTCTGCACTTCCGCTGATTTTGCCACCAGGAAATGACCCACCGAGGTGAGTCATTCCGGTAAATGTCACGTGTGGATTCAATTTTTTTGATCATTATTATGTTTGTTAATGAAGGTCAAGGTGGGGTCAACCAGTTGGGAGGTGTGTTCGCCAATGGACGGCCTTTGCCTTTTCATATCCGCCAGAGGATCCTGGAGCTAGCCATCTATGGTTTCAGGCCATGTGACATATCACGACGCCTCCTCGTCTCCCACGGCTGTGTCTCAAAGATCCTCGCACGTTTTGCAGAGACCGGATCCATCCTACCTGGCGCCATTGGTAATAATTAATTACTTAATCAACTTTGATTAACTAGTTCGGCAGTTTATTTCCGTTCATATACAAATAGTTAGAACTTTTTTTTAAAATTAATTACCGTAATTTACTGTATATAATAGATGGTTGATTAAGATAATACTTTTGAGATATTGTCGATTTTTAAATTTTAAATTTAAATTTAGATTGTGAGTTGCAATCAAAATCTAATGAAATTGGGTTAAACTTTTCAAATTTTTAGGCAAAATGAAGTTTGAAAATTTAGATTGAATTTTTTCATTGTATAAAAACTAACCTTTTTACTCTAAATTTTAGTTTAATATTTAACTCAACAATTGAAATTGCTTTTTAGTTATATTGTATGTGTTTTGTTGATTGATGTTTGAGGCGGAAGTAAGCCTCGTGTTTCGACGCCCCTTGTGATCAGCAAGATCCGTCAGTACAAGCGGGACAATGCGTCCATGTTTGCCTGGGAAATCCGGGAGCGGCTTCTGTGCGACGGTGTGTGCAGCCGGGACTCACTGCCCAGTGTTAGCTCCATCAACCGGATATTACGCAACTGTGTGAGCACTCAACACAAGCACAAACACAGCCACCACGAACAGACAACGCAGCCTCAGCACCAACCTAACATCGAAATCCAAAACACAACCAAAAAGTCATTTTTAATCGCAGATTTACTGGATTTAAACTCAAACGCATCAGCCAATTTCACCAGCAACGCCAAAGTTGAAGAACCAAATAACCTTTCCACATCTTTTTTAAATTAAACAACTTTATTTTAACGTTAACATAACGAAAAGTCTTCCAAATAACTTTTAAATGTTTTTTGAATTTAAAAAATAATGTTAAAATTAAATTTAAAACTTAAATTTAAGCTTTCCGTAGTTTTGAAATTTGATCATAATGACGTCATGAGCTATTTCTGGGTTTTATTATGCAATCGCTCCTTAATTAACACTAAGCGCTCACATTTATAGAAGCGGTAACATGGGAAAATGTGCGTGGCGTAAATTTAAATGATGGGACTAAGTTGTTTGAATACATGGGAACGCTTTAGAAAGACGTTGGGAAAACGTTCATTTTTATTTGAAATTTGATAGCGGTAGGCGTTCGAAGGTTAACAGTAATATCAGTATTGTTATGCGATTATCTATCAAGTTTTATGAACCGTATTTCAGTTTATTTTGTTTGTCTCTGGGAAAGGATTTTAAATCAAATCTTGATATGATCGGCTGATATAATTAATAGTAAGTAGGTAAGGCCGTCAAAATGGCATAGAAATTCCACAGAGAAGTGTACTGGTGATACCCCGGCTCAAAAGTGGTGGAATTTGGACAAGTTTTTTTGGCTTATGTTTTAAGGAATGTGTGAAAATGTCTCTGTTGGCAGTTCCTGTTGAAGTAAGTATCTTTTTAATTAATTCGCGAATATTTAAAATTGGTTGCAATCGGCTGAAACTTGGAGACAATGTTCGAAGGTCAAAAAATCGATGTGTCGCTTTTTAGTTTTGTCTGCTCAAACGAAAAAGTCATGGCAATGCTACTGTTTAATTTTAATATGAAAAGGGTTTATTTAATATTAAAAACATTGAGATGTCACAATCTAAAATTGATACTTTATCGGTACCGGTAACTTATAATTTAGTCATCTACTCATTCCTGGATTCAGTAACTGTCAATTAGGACGTAATTCTGACCATTTTAAGCTTTTATGGAACATGCAGTAGAATGATGACAGAATAGTATTCCATGGTTTACATTTTAATATATTGTCAAATTGATGGTCAATACAGATAGCTAATGACACATTTTATAAGTTCAATAAACAAACGAATTACTGTCCTTTTCTTCATAAATTTAATAATGGTGTGTTAGTTTAAACTTTAAACAATTTATTTTCTATTTTAAGCTTGTCTGTAATGGTTTAAAAATAGCAGTAAAACTAAACTATTTTATATCAAATTTAATTTGGTTTCCTTAGCAACTGATCAGCTGTAAATGACTCTCCATAGCAACCATTTTTAAAAAAAAAATATCTACAGTAGCCTCGAATAGCCATCAGTCTGAGTTAGAAGTACAGTAGTTCTAAAAATGTTGTTCTAAATAGATACTCAATGAAATTGTGGAATATTTAAACTGGAATGACGTCAGTGTGCTGAGAAGAACATGCAAACATTTGAACCAAATGCTGTTTACGCCACCTTCTACCGTCACCATAAGGGGGGATCACGTTAACCGAATTTTAGATTCGTTATCAAAATTGAGCAAATGTTTTATTACTACAATTATTTTCCATTCTGTGGACTTTCAGCTTGTTCATATTGATAGTTTTCAGTCGATCAGTGGTGATGTGACGGAATTGCAGCTGATCGACTGTCAGATAAGTGAAAAAACCTTCGTGTCAACAGTGAACAGCTGCCGGCGTCTGGAGCGCCTGATTGTCAATGACTGCACCAGTCTATTTATGAGCGGGACTCTGTTGGACACGAGATCAATGGACATCCCAATTACTTACAAATCAATCAAGCACTTGGAGATAATCAATAATCGATACTTATCCGACGCCATATTTAACCGATTAATCGACCATTTAGATGCGTTGGTTAAATTAACGGTGGCCAATTGTCCCATTACGTTCCATCATGCCATTTACCGGAGATTTTACCCCAACGACAGTTACAATCGACATAATGCCTCTGAGACAGTGCTGACATTTCAGAATATACTAAAGTCTATTGAAAAACATTCGAAAACGTTGAAAATTCTGGATTTTTCGAACTGTCTTATCGATGACGAAGCAGTTGTGTCACTGAGTTGTGTGGACAATTTAAGTTTAGAGCGGATTGTTCTTAACAACTGTTATCAGTTGTCTAAAAATGGCATCCAATGCCTTGTCAAAACTCAAAGTGAGTTGGTGCAAATAAGCCTGAAAATGTGCAATCGAATAACTGACCAATCACTGCTGTCGATCTGCAACTTGGACGTTAAAAAGTTAAACATTTCTGGTTGTGAAAGTTTGAGTGACGAAGGTCTAGCAGGACTGGGTAAATTTAAGAGGCTGAAGGAGCTGGATGTTTCAGTTCATGGCAGAGCGGTGACTTCCCAAGGGCTGCAGGCAGTGCTTGCGACACCTGCCATTACCCAGAAACTGACATCCCTAAACCTGTCATCATGTTCCGTGGATGAAAGTACCGTTGTGGCCATTGTGAGCAATTTGAAGCGGTTGCGCCGTTTAAATCTAAGTAACTGTGTTGATGCTGTCACTGACATAACTGTCATTGCCATTTCATCGCATCTACGATGGTTGCGACATTTGGACATTTCTGGATGCAAAAATATCACCGATTACGGAATTACTGGTCGCCATTGCATAATTCCAACGATTTCGACACCGTCCAGTGTTACTGAATTGACATCGACAAATGGTTATATTGCGATTCCCATGGATACATTCAGTTCGTATGAAAGTAAACCGATTATACCATGCAATTATATGGTGGATAGAGAGGAGCCAGAGGAAGAACTAGGCCTGAGGCGATTAAAAGGTCTGAAAAGTCTAGGACTTAGTGGTTGTGTGATGTTGACTGATGTGAGTCTTAAATTAGCTGTTAAGTTTAATGAATTAACTCAGTTGGATCTAAGCTTATGTCAACGCATAACAGACAATGGTTGCATGGCCATTGCTGCTTTTAATCCTTCACTTATATCACTGAAACTTAATCAATGCAAACAACTCACCCACTTGTCTATAATAACTCTGCTTCATACCTTGCCAAGGCTCAGACACCTCGACATTCAGGTAAATACTGTACATACATACTTAATAGAAAGGGAGTTTACAAATGATATGAATTTCCTTTTTTTTATAGGGTTGTATTAAAGTTGGAGCGGAAGTGCTTGACTCTGTGGATGCGTGTCCATCGTTGCAGTGCTTAGATGTTTCATTTTGTCCCAAAATCAATCCACAGGCTATCAACTCTATAGAAGATAAGCTCAAGCATATTCAGTTACATCAAACTATACCCAATTACAGTAATTAAAGTAAGCTTTTATTAATAACAATTACATGATACAAACAATATTTTAATATAATATATATACGAAAAAATGCTATATTTTGTATATAGATATAATTTTTATAGATTTAGAGATATTTTTTGTTCCTGTTATTTTTATGCTGTTGATGCATTAAAATCCAACCAAATATTATCAGTAGACTTCCGAGCCACCATACAAGCGGTAGAAATTCACCAAAAAATAAATGCCCAAACAGCGCCTACAGTATATACAGTAAATAGTATTTTAAGCAATTTAAATTTTAAATATATCTTTATTATGGGTGCACCGTGACTATGCCCCATGTTTCGAAAAAGCATATACTTAATGTCGTGAGCTCTAAAGAAACATCTGACAACTGTTATATCTAATATACTCACAGTGAATATGAAATTGGCTGCAGTGTTAGTGATCGTAGCTTGTAGAGATGTTTTTGAGTGTCTGAGGGCTTTCACAAACGTTGTCCACATAAGGCCATTAAACAACAACATAAAACATCCAAATACAAACCGTACCAACAAGGACCACTATACAAAAATGAGACAAATCATACAAGTTTCAGGTGATGTGTTTCTATAAATTCAACTTGCTTGTTTGCACTGTGGATAATGATTAATGCTGCGGTCGATCGGTTGATTTTCAATGGCCGCGACGATTATTTCGCATAAACGCAGAGATTCTTCGCTTCCCATGGCGTATTTAGCTGATAACGACGCGCAGCTGGCGAACAGGCCAGAAATTATGCAATAAAACAAACCCTCCATTTTACTAAATAAAGGACAGACAACTTATAAAATATGCTAAAATGTCATTGATAGGTTGACAGGTGGTTTGATCTAGCTCTGTGGAATTTCATACTTACAAAGGTAAATGCAGGGACTCTTTGGAGAAGATAATCACTGTACATAAATATTTGTACTTTAAATTTTGGATTTATCAATGCCATTTGGCGTTTACTTAATCATTTATAAACATTTTCGTTTTAATTGTGGTTCCTTGTGTCAGCTGAAAGCCTGAAACTTCTGAAAGGCAAAAATGCCGTAAGATAAAATATTTTGTTGGATCTGGATGTCATGACTGATCATTTACTACTGTGGCTTTCAAGACAATTAAATTCCGTTTTTGGTAATGATCTATTGATATCTGTAATGATATTTAAATTAGTAATCGTAATAATTGCAGATATTGTTTTGACATAAGGATTGGCAACAATGATTTTGTTAATTTGCTAACTTTAAAAAAAATATTCTTAAAAAGTTATAGAAGTGGATGCTTAAAGTTACCGTAATATAGAGATCAGCAGAACGAAGTAATCTGGAAACTTTGACTATTACAAATTTTAAAATAATTAACCACAGCATATCACTTCTGATCGATGTAATACGATGGCTCTGAATGTAATCATGGTCTTGTATCTGGAATTTGTTTTATTTTAATGATTAATGCATTTAATATAACTTTATCTGCTATATTTGTTAATTGTAATGATTTGTTTTTTGTATATTCAAAGGTATTTGGCATAATTTTGATATTTAATGCAACATTACATAGAAGATCAGTAAGATGAGATAATCTATGAAATCTAATGCAAAGTTTTAATGCAGAAAGCAGCTGATGAGTGATGACGGAAGCGTCAAGTTGGGCGTTGCGGTATTCGATGTCAATTCTTTAAATTGTTAGTTATCTAAGATGTAATCAGTTATTGTATGATTCAAATGATGTAAATATACGAAATGAGTGTTGTTAAGATGAACATTTATGGTTGGGTCGGTCTTATTGTTACGTTATGTTTGGCCACGTTTGGGTTGCAAGGATTTCTATTTATCATTGTTCTGTTTAGCATTTTTGCTATCAGGTAACTATAAAACGATTTCAATAAATTTATGATGATCAATTAATTGAGGTCTTTCTGAATAGTGTGTTTACTAGTCTGTTCGTAATAAGTCAGAAATGGACTGAAGACTACTGGAATAAAGCAAGCATCTCCAGACTTTCTATGCCAGAAAACGGAATTCCATGTGTAATTAATTATTTTGAATGTTTTGCGTTAATACACAATGCGTTATTGATTGAATAAGTATCAACAAAATTGAATAATTTTACATAATTCAAGTCATTGGAAGTGCAGCAGTTAATTTATGGGACACCCCTATAATTTAAATTAATAAGTTTAAAATAATTAATGGAACATTCCTGTTTCCATAGCTGTCACGTGATTTGATATACAGTAATACAAATTTCTGTATTAAACCACTTTGATAAAACTGTAATGGAAATACTTCGTGCCATGTTAATATCATTGAAAATACATTAACACAGTGTTTTATGACAGGTTAAACAAAGTTTATTTAATTCATCTCCAAATGTAAAGTGTGACAAGCGATTGACCGGATCAAGTGTTATCGATGAACATCTACAGGAGGTTAATTACTTAATTAATCGATATTTAATTACATTTAATAACAGGCTTGTAATTCTAGGTTCTTCAGCTGACTATTCGTGATTATGTGCTCAGTTGGTATAGGAAAATAACAGAGGATGAAAAATTTCCTACGAGTTTGCAAGAAAGTACTCAACAAATCGTTGTCAGTTTAGCTAACCGGTCAGATTTAGTAACATTTTTTAATTTTTTTTTGTTATAAATAAATTCTATAAATGGAATTTTTGTAGAGTGAAGGAAATCGATTGGGTTTCATTTTGTACTATTCAGTTGGTAGATGATTTTGCATCTCACTTCCGGTTATTTAGGCAAGCACTGCATCAGCTCAATAAAAGAAAGAAAACAGGTTTATTTTTTTAATTGTTTTTATAGATTTTATATTACAGTTTTATGCTTTATTTACATTAATAGATTCAAAAAGCAATGTTACTCTGGAGCAAATGTTTTTCGAGCTCGAGAAGGAATCGTGTACTGAAAGTGGAAAATGTTGGAGTGACATTTGCACTTCAACTCAGAAAGAAAAAGGTTAATACATTTAAGTATTTGCACTAAAATTTTTAATTAATCAATTGCATTTGTTTAGATTATCTACAGGGTTTATTAGAAGTGCTGTTGTATCTACTGTTACCGGATGAAGATTTCAATAACAAAACATTTCGCTATTTGGCGAGGGTAATAATAAACGATAAGTGGCATAATATAACTAGACTAGAAATTAATTATAGTATTTAAATTAGGATCTATTGGCGAATGTGATATTTCTTCCAACCATCAATTTATTCTCCGATCCAGATTATATTAATCAAACAATAGTATGGCTGGTTAGTAGTTTTTAGGGTATTTTTGTATTTATTTTTAGAACTTTTATTTTTTTTTATTTTTAGTGCCGTGATGTTGGAGTGAGTAGCGATGGTTTTATTACAGTTTTGCGACTGACAAACAGCGTGGAAGAGCTGCAAGCAGTGGAGGAAAAAGTAAACCATGAAATTGCTGTTCAACGTTCCAAAGATTCAGGCGGTGAAGATGGTAAATAAATATTGACGCGCGTTTGTGAATTGTTTGAAATATTTAAAATCTTTAGATGCGGTAATTAAGCAACAGTTAAACAGCTTGTTGTTTGTCAAACGAGTGGTGGATCATCGTCTTCAAAGATTACAGGAAGGTGTTGACACCGACTCTTCCGGTTTACCAGCTGTTAGTTTACAAATTATTAATTAATTTTAGTTGATACTTGGTTAATTACATTTCAAAATTTAGCGCTTTGATTGGAAACGGGTATTGTCAAGTGGATACAAATTATGCTCATTACCATTGGATGTTATTCTGAAACACAATGTTGCACTCTCATATTTTATTGGTATATATTGAAATATTTAAGAGTAGTTAATTAAGTTCACTAGTTAATAATGAGTTAAGTTAAATTGAGATGTGTTTTAAAAACTTAATTAGACATACTGGGCGTTAGTTGTGACAACTAATTTAATCTTTTATTGCTTAGATTTTATGATTTGCACGGGCCACCAGTGCTACATGTTCTTCTACTTAACAGTGGAAGGGTACAGAGTCTCAGCAGATCAACAAATTTCTCAATTTCATTTGGAGAAATCGACGAATAGTGAGTTATCGATGGAGGTTAAACTATCAGGGCTGCGTGAAGCGGCAATGAATATTTACGAGCAATATCTTTCAGTCAAAGTAAGTCAACATTGTCTTATTAATTGGATCTGATGGAAAGTTGATGTTTTTATTTAAAGGCTACTCCTAGAATCAAAATGGACGAAAATTTAACTAAGAAACTTCTGCAGAGGATTCAGACTGAAGCACCATCTGAGACCTGGTTCGATGAAGTTCAGAACAAAGTGCTGGAAATTTTATCAGACGAAAAATTTTTTGGAGCTTTTACAAAAAGTCCACAGTACATAAAAATGCTAGCCGAATTGGACTTGCTGAAAGATGCCAGCAAGTCAGAGGATGACGGTAATTATCATTAACAGAATTTTCCATAATATATGGTGATTTACATAATATGATGCTCATTCACGCACTTAAAAGTGGTTCATCATTAATTTAAGTAAATCTCATTGGTATCATTTTGATTGGTTTCTTTTTGTGTTTTTCAGATGTTCAGTCTTGGGAAGAACTCCAATCTGGGGTGAACAGTTTTGGTAGTGACACATTCAGTAACTGTTCCTCTGAGAATCTATCTGATTCGGTTCCATCATCGTTTTTGAGTAAACCATCGTCTAATAAGAGTGATGAAGTGGTTATCGATGATGGGCTGATTGTAAGGGCTAAAATAGTGGGAACCGGGTTAATCAGAGAGGCAATGAAACCTTACGTGGTATATGCCGTTGAAGTCGTTAAGATTTCCAACAGTAAAGAAGAAAAATGGCAAGTCTACAGGCGATACTCAGATTTCTATGATCTGCACATGACTGTGCTAGATAAAGTAATTAATTAATTTAGTCATATGTTTCAATGTTAGTCATTATAAATTTAAATGTAAATTTTAGTTCCCATCAATTAGTGGTCATAATTTTCCGGGGAAAAAAACGTTTAATAATACAAATCCAGAGTTCTTAGGAAAAAGAATGAAACAACTTAATGATTATTTAATAGTAAGTATGTATAGACTATTATCGCTAACAAATTATTCATATTTCCACATTTTGGCAAGATTTTGAATATATAAATAAATTATTTTTCAGTTTACGTTGCAGCCTGAAACATGTAAGCAATATGTAGGATTAAAAGAACTAGTTCTTCACTTTTTGGATCCAGTTCCTTATTCAAAGGGCAAAGGCCATTTCGTTCGAAAAGTAGGGCGGGTGGTGGTCAATCCAATTCGTGATAGCGTAAGAAGCGTTGGCACCATGGTGAAATCCATGCCAGACAATGTCATCAATACTGTTGACATTTTAATGGATGGACTGAGCAGAGCTTTGCATGGAAAAACGACGGGCGAAAATCACCTAGGCTATTTGAGCCTCAAAATGACGGCAGGGATTGACATGGAGAACGAAGAAGATATACCACTTCGCATATTATTAGTTTTAGC
>JAAFCF010006596.1:35216122-35266632 GCA_013389785.1 Helicorthomorpha holstii | reverse complement strand
TTTACAGCCCAAATTTCTTTGCTACAAAATTAGCGGATAAAATTCACGAGATAAACCCGGAGTCAGTTCTCATTATGGTAATTTGTAGTTTGATATTTGAATTAATTGTGTTGATTACGAATGAATATATTTAATAGATTGATAATACACAATTGCCATCGTATGCAAATGATGCCAATGGTATTGCACTCTTTCTTTATCAAAACGTCGATGGAAAGTGGAAACAAAAGGATTCGTCAAGGTTATTAATTTTTATATTTATAATTAGGATTAAAAACAATCAAACCGAAGTTAAATTAAACTAAATACGTTAAATTCAATTACTGAAATCAAACCGTAGCCCTTTATTTTGTCAAATTAGTCAAATGACGTATTGTTTTATGTAGAATTCAACTGGATAAACGTGAGAGGAGTCTTCGACTAGTTGGTCAGCTTTTAGAAGGCAAATGCCATCGGACATTGGTCGATTTTGATAATCATTTGGATAACACTGCTCTGCAATGGGAAAATCTCTCATTGAATGAAGACATCAAACGATTTCATGAAAAGTAACAATTACAATAAATTAATATACGAATTAATTATTAATTAACCAGCAACTTTATTATTGTTATTCACATATTGTCACCAAAACATAACCAGAGAAAAAAAGCAAAAAATAATAAAGATATTACTTTGCATTTTATTTGCATATTTATTAATTTGTTTCACTTAATGGAAATTTAATATCCATCTTTTTTATGCTCAACTTTTCTTACTTGACATTTTTTGTCTTATTTAGTAGACCGATTTATTTATTTCGTTTTATATTTTTTTTTAATTTAGAAAAATATATACTGTATTTTTAAATTTGAATTAAATTATTTTCAGAAAAAATGAAAAAAAATTGTAAAAAATATTTTCATTTTTTCTTTTAGTTTATAAAAATATAAAATAATTCGAATTCAAGTCTTTAAAATAATTTCAAAATTCTTGACTTATAATTTATCTAGTAATTAATCTATAACTAACTTGCATCTATTTAATATATTTATATCATATCTATTTCTAAGGTTTAAATAAACAAAACCATCTGAACAAACTCCATTCAAATATCTTAATTTTCTCTCTTATTTTCTTTCTAATTATATGAGCAATTATTACTTTATATTGCAAGCAAAAGGAGCTTAATTCTTGTTATTATTGGTGGATAAATAATGGTGTATAGCTGTAGATTTCTAATAGGCGTCATCTGAAGAAGATAATATGAGTGATATTGGAGCAGAAAAAAGCAGCAAAGATGAGCAGTTTTAAAAGGCACTGAACTAATTTTTGTTAAACTATTTGGCATTTCTTTTTTCTTCTGCTCACTTTTTTATCGGATTCTGAATCCGTTTCTGGTTCATCTAATGATGTCATTACGGTATTAGCACCATCGTTACTGCAGCAGACAACGTTGAGCGGGGAAACCCAATCGTCAACCAGAACGATTAGCGTGTCTTTGGCGTCATCGTCTTCGTCAACTTCATCTTCAAATTCGTCGTCCATGCAAGCAATTGGACAGTTGATGATGTCAGCAGAGAATGGAGATGCCATGGCGGTGGGTTGATGGTCAATTGCAACCACATTGATTGTCGGAGAAGTTGAGACCGTTGGAACTGCTCCCAACGAATTTGAGCGGAAACGAAGCGGAGTGCAAGCTTTGAGAGTTTTATTATACAAGTTCAATGCAGTTCTGGTAATTGAAGTTCGTTTTGGACTGGTAGATGCAACACTCGAACTTGTGGATTCAGTTCTGGATCTTTCGCTTATTGTTCCAGTCGTGACTTCCGATTCAGAATTTGTTTTGATTCTTAATTTGGTTTCCGAATTGGTTTTGATTATTAATTTGGTTTCAGAAATAGTTTCAGCTTTGTTTTTAGGATCAGAACCGGAAAAAAGTCCAGCCACGATTCCAACACCACATCCGATGGCCATTGCTGAGCTGATACTCGATGAACTGGTTCCAGTTCCAGTGTTGACTTTTCTCTTTCGTTTGCTGGGGCTGGCGGTGGGCGAGCCACTACAAGTGGAAATGGAACTGGAAGTGGAGATCGAGTCGCTTCTTCGGATATTTTTGTGTTGGGGAGACGACGTAGGTGACAATCGGTTGGAACTGAGGTTCGAGTGTTGCAGTGAATGTCATGGAGAATGAGGGGTCCAGGTGATGTCTGTGCGCTTGTTCAGACGGTTGACCCGTTGCTTATAGTTGTAGTTGGCGTTAACGAGAGGTCGACGATGACAGGGCGAGCGACAAGGGTCAGTTGGCCGGGTGGACTGATGGCACAGCAGAATTAACTTTCGACAGAATTCCTCATCTGTCAGCATAGACGGACAGAATGGGTAACGTTGACGTAATCGCCGCCTTTCCTAATGTAAAAAATGGTAAGCAAAATTCTTTAATTACATTTATCATAACTGCAAATTTCTATAAGAACTTGATCGAAAATTTACTGTAAAAAGGAGGATCGTTATGATAAAAACTCGATGATTACTAAGAATAATTTTATGGTATCATAGACAGGGCGCTTAAATAGTTAAAGATATTTACATCACTTAATTTATGCTTCTCGTAATCGTGCAATTGCCTTTGAAATCCAAAGTTTGGATTGGCTACGTCTCTAGCTCCCCTGACCGCATTGAGGGCCTCTCTCCAAGACAAGTTTGTCACTGACATCACATAAGCCACTGCCACTGTCACACTGCGGCTGACACCGGCCAAACTAAATATAAAACAAAACACATTAGTGGCTACTTCGAGCTATACTGTACATGGTGCTGCTATTGTTTTTACCAATGCACAAGCACATTTCCCCCATTTAGTCTGGCTGAATGAATAAAGTCATTACAAATTGAGAAGAACTGCGTGAGGTTCTGGCCCGGTGAGTCAGCAGCTACGATGCACAAGTACTCCTTATCTACGTGAAGCTTTTTGGCATTGTCGTGGATGGCTAAAATGTGAGTGATGTTATTTTGTCCTAGTTGTTCCGGGTCCTTAGAGTCCCTAAAGTTGCCTACGTAAAGGCCCGGAAGGACCTTTGCACACAAAAAAACCCAACAACAATGAATAAGATTACTGGTGTTATTTTAGGATATTTTATGGCTTGTATATGATCATTATCAGAGCTAATTTACTTTGTTCGCTGAGAAAACGTGATTTACATCCACTTTGAGGGTTGTACAAAAGTCAAATAACTGTTGCGTGTTGACAAGGATACAAATCACGCAATCCATTGCATGTCAATTATATTGATTAAATAGAAAATGTTTTTAACTTATGTTGGCAATACAGGTAGATTAGCAACTGGAGTACACCAGTAGCAGTTACTATAAAGCAGTGGTTCATTTTAAACACACGCCTTTCAAATTTAATTTTATGCGCGTAGGGTGCCACATTACTCGTCAACCAAATAACTGCATCAATTAAAAGTAAAATAAGTTTAAATATGGAAATTTATTAATAAGCTTTTAATGTTTTATAAAGTAGATTATAAGCCTATATTGTTAGAACCTTAAAGTATGCTATAAAACATTATTAGTGTTTAGCATAAATGCAGAAAAAAAGTTAGAAATGGACGGCAAATGTACCAAAATTGCATTTTAACTTGAATAAGTGTTAACCACAATTTAATGATTCGGTTTCATATTGAATAACAAGCAAGGAGTATTAATAATGAATGGCTTACAGTTTCAGTAGTAGACAAAGTTAATGATTAAATAATGAACCATTTTATTGGCATTATTATGCAGTACAAGAGTGTCTTAAAGTAATTAACTTTATATTGGTTGTTAATGCACATAAGACAACATTGATTGCTTTGTTGTATCGATTGTTTAAGTAAAAGAGTCGTTAAATTCATCAACTATTAATTTATTCGCAGCCACGCCCACCGCATTATAGGTTATTTTTTGCTTATCTCGAGGGAATCATTCTGGCATTTACGTGAACAAATCGTTAATAATTTACAGCAAATTAATGCAGCAAATTTTTGTTTTTTTGGCTTGGAAAAAGAAATTGTTTATTGAGGGCTTGTATTTGTATGAATATAATGAAATGTATAACGCACCCTGTACAGTAGTTTTTTTTTTCCTCAATATTTTAATGAAGTTTCATATGAATGTACTGGATGTCAACAATTTTATGCAATGCACCTGCCTGTGGCATGATGCATTTTTCATACAGGGTACTACATGCTGTAAATAGGATTTTCAAAGGTTGCTTAACAGTGAAGTCAGCAAACAGGGGGAGCTTGTGGTAATTGGTACAAAACGAGTAGTTAATAACCAGTAGTCAATTAAAAAGCAGAATATGGCACAAAAAAACTTATTTTATCGTATTAAAGTTTGCAGTATTAACGAAAAAATGTGGATTTTAAATGAACTTAAATATATTTAGTAAAAACGCACTTTGTTCAATACAGAGTGACTGCACGCCATCAAAACTATAGTGCAAAATATTAATCTATTTCACGTTAAAGCCATTTTTATTTGAGATAATCTTATTACCGTACCGGTATACAGGGTGCATTTTGGCTGCTTTTTGAAATTGTACATTTTTGCAGAATTGCAATATTGCATACTGTGTGATTTAACAGTAATGGCTATTTGTTTTAAAATGTAATTTAGCAGTTGATTTAGTTTTATTTTTGTTATAAAATGCATCGTATACTTTACACGTAAATTTATATTCAAACATTATTTAAATCAAAATTTTTAAAACAAAGTTTTTGTGATTAAATTTTTTTATTTCAGTAGTAAAAATAATGGCGTACCTTGTTCATTCCGTTTCCCATCGTCTTTTATATTATGTGAAAGCAATCAATCAAACTAATCGATTGATATTTTCACGTTTAAACTCCATTGGCTACCTTGTTGATAGGCAATTAGAAATGCATAACTGTCATCATAACATCATTGCATTTGATATTATGTAGTATAATTAGATTTTAAAATTAAACTTTGCTCCAGTCTTTATATTCGTATTTGCTGTCGATTTTACTTTAAATTCTATCGGCATTTTCATTTAATCCTTTCACAGTTGACAGCTGATAGTGCCTGCATTGACCTAATTTCAATCTCATCTGGAGAGTCTAATAGCTAGGTTGAAATAGGATATGTATTAAAGTTACAATGTTTAGATTAATATTGTTAGAATAATATGTCACTAATTCCAGTTTTATTAAAAAGGTTTTTTTTATGAAACAATTTATTCGTACTGAATATGAATATTTATACTTTTATTTGTATGTTTTTTTATTATAATTAATGAAATTAATATCGAACTTATTTCATCGTTTTGATAAAAGTGCTTTACGTGGATTACAAGCAAGATGAAATAATTTGCGCATGCGTTTTTGGTGTTAAGGCGTTATTGTACTATACATTTTTAATCTTAGATTTTTATTTTTTAAAGTTTTTATTATTTATTTGATATAATGTATACATAGCGTTAAGTTTATTTGTATTTGATAAAAATATATAAAAGCTTAAATTGCAGTATTCTGATATACAGTACAGTATTTTCTTTGTATTGATTGCATAGTGTTGATGGTGCTTGGTCGATTTTAAGATTGCGCTTGCGCTGTGGCCATAAGCTGCCATTTCATTTATGAAGAATTAAGAAACTCAAAATGTTTATTGCGCTATAGCACGTTTTCTTTTATTAAGGCAAGTTATTTTTATTATATTTTTAATTCAGTTGTGTTAGCAATTATCACAAAATGTGTTTCATAAAATGAATAGTTTTATAGACGCCGCAGTAGCGTTAAATAGATAGAAGAAAAAGAAAAGAAATGGCGGTGAAGTAAATGTGTCAAAAACCCCTACGCACTCTACTGCAAGAGTAGAAATCGTTCGATTTAATTGTAAGCCCCAAATATGTGGCTTCTATTTGTCAAATTATTATTTCAAAACTTCTCCGTGAGAATTTATTGTGTTATAAACAACTACGGTAACAATGTATTTGAGCTATAAATTCGTATACTGAAAGTATAAAGATCAAGAAGGCAATAACTTCTTAAATTCTCTTAAGTAACCGAAATGGCGAGCCAATTCGTAAAGTACTACTGTACCTGTACATTTAAATTAAGTTAACGTTTATTTAGTTTTGAATTTATTAATGTATTTTATGAAATACTTGTACATGTTATCAAACGTTTTTCATTCTTCATTATATCGTTCTGACTAGATTTTTTTTGGTTTTTAAATCTTATTGACAGATGTGTGATATAAAAGTGTAGTTGAGATGGATCCTAATTTTGTAGACAGTCTAAGCTCTCACAGCCATACTCTTTCGTCAGGGCATCACCACAGTCATAGTCACGGTGGTCATGACAGCGAGTGGGAGGCCAAAGAGCAGCTTCGTTTGAGGGAGTTGGAGGAGGCACGAACCAGGGCAGCTCAGATGGAAAAAACTATGCGTTGGTGGTCCGACTGCACAGCCAACTGGCGTGAGAAATGGAGCAAAGTTCGAACAGAACGAAATAAAGCCAGAGAAGATGTCCGAATTCTCAGAACCAAGTTCGAATCAGCTTCGAAAGAAATTTCTAATCTTAAGCGAGAAAAGCTAGAGTTAGACTCTGAATTACAGCGTCTAAAGACTGGCAGTAAGTTGGAAAACTTTGATGCAGACGCTGTCATCGTTCCTGAACGTGACATTCCCAGCAGTTCTAAACGGAATTCCACAATTTCGACAGCCGAATCGACATCAACAGCGACCGATTTGCAGATGTTTAATCAGCTTTTTCAGACAACTGTAGGGAATGACGATGATGATAATGATGATCAATTGAGTTTGGATCTGAACCGAATGGTGATCAGTGAAAAGAAAACGGCTTCTGGTCTGTGGGAAGATTTGATTTCTCCAGACATTGAATTTTTGAAACAGAGAAACGCTGATTTGGAACTGAGGCTGGAGGAGACTATGAAGACTCTGCAGATGGAAAGAGAGTAAGTTATTCTTCAGCTTGCTAATTAAGTTTACTCAAAATTCATATTCTTGATTTGAATAAAGGGAGAATACATCAGTGCATAAATCGTATGATAAAGTTCAACAAGAGCTGACTGATTTGAAGTTTAATTATGAGGAATTGAAAGCCTTAAGACAGGAAGCCCTTAAAGAAGTAAATAAACAAATCGTTTTATTTAAATATAATTATCTTAAATTATGCTAATGTACAGTAATTGTTTAACATGCTGGCAATTTTTGAGGAATTGATTAATTATGGTGAGAAATTTAAATATTTTTATCAAGTTGTTTATAGAAATTTCGAAATTCTTAAGAATAGTTTTAGTAATATCGTAGTTATAGTATTTAATCGATTATTTCAATCAAAATGTAACAATTTTTTGTTATGAAAATGTTTAGCATGGCAGTAATTGGTTCTTATTTAATTTATGTAGTTGTCTCAGGTAAAATTAGATCACCAGGATGAGGTTAACAGCATAAGGCTTGATTTGGAAGACGAATCAAACACTAGAACATCATTAGATCGGAAATTATCGGAACTGAGAACTCAGGTAGGTGTTTTTTCGTTGGATATATGGCACCATTTGAGTTCTCTTCTTAAATTGCAGCTAGAGCGCCTTCAAAGTGAAAATGCATCTGAATGGGGTAAACGAGAACGTCTGGAGACGGAGAAACTGAACTTAGAAAGAGAAAACAAAAAGTACCGGTTGCAGATTGATGAACTTCAGGATAGGCTGGAACGGAAAACCAAGAGCAGTTCTAGTAGCGTTGAGGTGGACGCTCGTTCGCTACAGCGTGAAATTTCAGATAAAAATAAAGAACTTAATGACCTGAAGCACACTCACTGCAAGCTTAAGAAAGTTTTGCAGGATAAAAGCACCGAATTATCTCACGCAACCCGAAGAGCTGAGCAGTATGAGAACGAAGTCAAGAAGCTCAGGGGGCGAATTGAAGAGTTGAAGAAAGAGCTTGCTACAGCTGAAGATGAGGTTAATATGCACAATCGTAGAACCACTATTTAGACTAGATTGCGTATAACATCACTGTGTTAAAATAGTTTAAAAATACCAAATCGAGACTAAAGGTACTAAATATTTTAAAACGTTGATATCTAGATTGATAGTTCAACCAATAGTTTGAGAAAGATGCAAAGAAGCAATGAAGAGCTACAGGAACAAGTAGACAACTTACAAGTACAAGTGGATCATCTACAAACAAGGTATCAAGTTTAAATCGACGTAAACATGACTGGTTGTAACGGCCAGAAAAGGCTTGACTATTAATTTTAACAAATGATTTGATGGTTCTGAGTGGACTTGACTGATTTTAAAGTTAAATGGTGTGAAAATGAAATGCATTAGTTATATCGCATAATTATGATGATTTTGATTTTAGATTGAGGAACCATAGCCACAGTCTGCTTGCTCTTAGTGGATCTAATTGTCTGTTAAATGATGGACTGAGCGAGGATGATAACGCTGATTTTTAAAAAGACTTAATTTCTTCAGTATGTATATAGTTGAATTGATGTCGATGATAACGTGTGATTTTAAAGAGTCAAAGTTTTAATATTTAACTTCAAATTTAAAAAAAAGATGACTGTGCAGCTGTTTGTGAGTATATATAAATCTTAATTTCTATCTCTACCTCTTAAGAATATCTATATATTTTTTTATTATGAATAGTTTTATTTTTTAACGATTTTTTACTTATAAAAACTTAATTACTAACTGTATGGATAAATTGATGTACAAATAAGTGAAATTCTGCATTCTTGCACAAAAACTAAATCCTGAAGTTGAAAAGATTTAAAAAATTCAGAACCATCTTGTATTTTAAAAGCAGAAATTAAAGAAAAATAGATGCAATATAAACAATTTTGTTTCCAACGTTTAGCACGTTTACAAGTAAATTTTATAAAACTAATATCTATTACGTGCGCTACCATATTTAATGGGTGTTGCTTTGGTAACCTATTTTCTATTTAATTGTACAGTGTATACTAAAAGAAGGTGGGGTAATTTGGTAAATAAATGGTTTTAATTGATCATAATTTTTGAATTGAGTTGATGACTGATGATGAGTAGGTAAAAGGTTTGACGATCTAGCAAACGTTTTGATTATTGAGCTAAACCAGGACTGAAACTAAAGCTCTGATTTTTATTATTCGGATTAGCTAGAGTTTTCACAGTTAATCTCGATTTTTACAGAGTTTCTATTAAATATATTCCCGCTGTTTTAACCTCAAATCAGTTGAGATTTTGTTTTGAGATTTTTAACTATTGGGAAACAGGAATAACTTTGTTAGTTTAGTTCTGGTTTCTAGTTTATGATCAAAATTAGGTCGAATGATTACTAAACTAACTCTGAAGTCAATTCAATTTTAATAAATTTGGTTTCGTGTATTTTTGTAAATAAAAGGAATTTTATTTTAAAATAGATTTTTTTAAATTTTTTAGCGATTGATATTAATGGTGATGCGTGAAAGAGTAGATACTAGCTTCAAAACTTTTTAACTATGTTTTAGCTTTGACGAAAAATCTTTTTATGCAAACAATCCCAATTGGGTATGCTTTATACATACCAGGTACATATCAAACATAATTACTTTAATAAATCTCATTTAATATTCTGCTTAAAGATGAAGCCAATAATGGATGATCTTGTATAAAAATTATATATGAAATCTTTTTTATGAACACTACACATGGTAAACAAGTATTACACTTTAGCACAGTTATCAATATCACAAATCCTCTGGCAAAAACAACTCAAGCGAAATGAGGACACACTTTGGTGTAAAATTTGTTTGGCTTTGGCATTGGAAAAGATGTCGCAATTTGTGATTTATTCCAGGGGTAATTGTTTTAGCTGTATGTGCTACCAAGCGTTGTTAAATTCTATTGGTGCCACACAAACTTTCACTAATCACGGCATCTTTTAATAGCTTAACCATACTTTAAACGTAAAAAATTGAGGAATATATTTTCTATTAAAACTTAATGTTTTCTGCGCTTAAATACTGTATAGTAATATATTTTGGTCATATTTGGTTTTTGTAATCTCCATTTTTTATCATTTTTATCTCGTAATTACGTAATCAGTTACACACATTGTTTTAAACTTGTCTAAAATGTCTTCTGCTAAATTATTGTGTTTTATTTTTATTATATTTTCATTGTTAATTACTTCAGCAATTAATCGTAAGTAAATACTATTTGTATATTTTAGTTATGTAACCGAATAAATTAATTCGTACAGAAGGACATTTGGTGAAATATAGTGAGGGCTCCAATGATTTGACAATCACACCTGCAATAACATCCGTTAATAATTGTAGCACAGAAGACTTCGATTTGCTCGGAAATTGTGAACTGGTCTGTACATTTCAGAGTTCCGAACAAGATTTACTCACCGATTGGAAATGGATTTGTAAATATTTGCTTACTTAATAGTATTCTTTTTATCTTAGCAATTATTGAATGTACAGTGTTCATTTTCGTTATACTAATTTGTTGAAAACGACTTTAGATTGGATAGACGAGCTGGACAGTGGGGTGAACGTATACGATGGAATGTCAGTTTTAATGCCTAATACATATAGTTTTGTGATGAAATTAAATTTAACCAGTTATAATGCTGCTTACTATTCGTGTTATGCTACTTATCAACGAGAAAACAGTAACCAATCACAAATATTTCAGTTAATTTACAATTTCACCATCGATTCTGATGTTGACGGTATTTTAAATTTGTTTTTCTAATTATTTGGTAACTTATAATCATTTTGTTTGTTTTTATTATTTAAAATATTAGTAGATATCAAGATTTGATCTATTTAAACGACCAGCTAAGTAGTTTCTTTTGTAACTTTAGGAGTGAATTTGAATGAGGACTGTGAAAAGTCAGAACAATGTCTAACATTTAATAGTGTTTGTTTAACTGGATTTTGTGAATGTCAAGAGCCATTCGTATACATTGCCAACTCATCATCAAAGTCAATAGCCTGCTTACGTGGTTAGTTAATTGTATTCAAATAATTTAATTATTTTTAATGTATTATTAATTAGCCAGTGGCCCATTCCAACCTTGCAATATTGATTGTCAATGCATAGATCAGAATTTTTACTGCTCACCTGAAGAGTATATTTGTGATTGCAATGGTACTTACATGGATGTCCCTGATGTTTCTCAATATTTATGCCTTAAGCCAGGTTTGTTCTACATCTAGTTTTATCGTTAATTTGAATTTAATTTAAATTTATTTAAAGCTGAATATGGCGATTCTTGTGTCTACTATCAAGAATGCATGCTAAGTGATAATTTCACCTATTGTTACAATGGTATTTGTCAGTGCGATTATGATTTCATCTTCAATGAAACAACCGATCAATGTTCATGTATGTTAATCATTCATATAATTACTGTATCAGTATCGTACTTTATTTTATTGCTTATTTTAATGTTCAAACAGTCGATTGGTCGGTTTTGTACCCAACTGATGCTTCCTCAGGTGACTCGGGCTTCGTGTGGACTATGGGAGCCATAGTGGGAGTTATTTTGGGAAGTGCTGCTTTTGTATCTATACTAACGTGTATTGCTGGAGTTATCATGTAAGTTATACATTTTGGTAAAATTGTAATCTTTTATTTACAGTAAAATGCGCACCCTGTAAGTACTAATGCAATTATAATGACAAACAGGAAGTGTTAAAACTATGGTTTCTATAGTGTTATAGTGTTTACATTTTGTATTATCAAATACTGTAGAAGTATTTTTGTAGTACCGGTACAGTATTTGGTATTATGCTATAATTTACAGGGTGCATCAAAATATTTACTTTTTTCTTTCTTTTTATTTTGTTTTCTTATAATATTTTTAAACAAATACAGTGGTCGATATAGAGGCGTGATTTAACATGGTTAATTAATTCAACATCATCGTTATCATTTAATTAAAAAAATAATTTTATATAAAAACAAATGTTTTGTGCGGCGCATACTAAGTTGATGGCAATTTTATCTGTCAACTGATAAGATTAAATAATCAACTATTACAATCGTTTTACCTTCGATGACGTCAACAGAAAGTTGTATCAATATTTTTACTGCGTGTTAAGTGTTAGTGTCATTTTTATTTAATTTATTATATATTATTAAATTTATAATGGATAAATTAATGTTATTATTTCCTTTTCTTATATTTAATTTGAATTTGGTCAAATTAATTGATATTGACGGTATTGAGTTTGAGGAACAACCTATTGAAATATCATGTAAGTGATTTATCTATATACAGTAATTACATAGCTTAAGTATCTACAGTAAGTAACCGTTTGACTGTTTTTAATGTTAAAAGGTAATAAAGCTTTTTTTGCTGAAATTAATGTGATGATGTCATACTCAGCTAATGAAGTAGTTGCATGGTCAGCGAATTTGACTTGCTCAGCTAATTATCAGGTTCTTCCGATTGACATCAGCTGGCATTTCAACGGTAAAATTTATAATAAATGAATTTTTTCGATAGATATTATAAGGTATCAGTTTGTATTAGACAACAATGTGATTAAACAATGATGTTATTGTATTTATAAATAACTTGTATAAAATGTCGATAATCCAAATGAAATTTTTAAAATACGATGTATTAGGAAACCGATTGGAAAGTGAAAATTGGCTTGATGAGTCGTCCTCTTCGGCAGTTGAAAGTCTGACTATTTCTAATTATAGTATGGCTGATTATGGCCAATATGTCTGCTTAATAGTTGGATGTAAACAATTTGAATATCACTCGGCGTTCACTTCATTTAAACCAGGTTATTTGTTTGATTAAAATTTGAATTTTGAAATAAATTAACATTTAATTTTTTAGTTTTAAAGCTGAACTCATCGTCTGCTTCTGCTGGAGACATTGTTGAAGCTCAATGCATTTCAATACCAAGCTCAAAAGTACAATGGTCAATTAATCCAATTGTTCAATTGCTTATGGAAGAAGAAACGGTTGATCAAATAGGCAATACTGTTAGCCATGTGAATTTTATTATTCAAAATGACATTATTTTCAGTCAACTAAACATTAGGTAAAACATCGATTTAGTTGGCCTTGTGGCCAAGTGTGTGCATATTTGTTTTTTTTTTTATTAAATAAATTTTAATTTAACAATAAATTTATTTTTAGTTGTTGCGCAATTTCTACAAATGAAAATTGTTGTTCTGTGGAAACAATAACTATCAATGGTAAGTTTATATATACTTGTATATATTTTTGACTGTAAATTAAGTTTATATAGCATAAATAATGGCGTTATTAATGTAGATTTTAAGCCTATACTTGTTGGTTACCACAGTTACTCCATGGACAATTTTACTGAAGGATTTTCTTGTTCATTTGCAATAAGTCATCCTCCATTAACAGTCAAATGGATAAGTAAATTATTTTTTTTACCATTAATCAAATCTTTATTTAAATTCGTTTTAATTTTAGGTTGTTTATCAGAAATAAATTGCTCGATTATGATTACTGAAACATTTCACAGTTTGAATGCAATGTCCAATTACTCAGTTAAATCATCTGAGAAGTTGATATACAAGTGCGAAGCTATGGATTTACTAAATCGCAGCGCGTCCCATCACTTTAACATGACTGGAAAGCAAAGTAAACTAAATTGATAGCCTAAAATAAAATGCTTATAAATATGTCAGTAATTTTTGTAAACAGTGGTTCCGCAGCTGATCGGACATGGTGTCAGCGTTAAGGAAAATAACATTATATACGAATGCAGATTTAAAGCGGAACCAAAGCCTCAGTTTAATTGGATATTTAGCAAAGGCATAGTTAGCCAGCCAGTCGTTGATGGAAATGTCTTTGAGCACGGCGATGTGTATGTAACAGTATTAGAAGTTGATTGGACAACTATTGATCAAGATAGCGGTTACAGCAATTACTATTGTTCAGCTACTAATGAACATGGCACTGCCACTAGCCCTTTGCTGATTGCTGATCGTAACTACGGTCAGTATATTTGACCATTATTGTTTTTATTGTCATTATGACATTCATGTAGTCAAGGAATAGAACATGTATTGTTAGATTTTCATTTTTCAAATTTAGCTAATATAAGAAATGAATAGGGAATATGTTGAGTTATTAACACAATGTGACCAGTGGCAATTTTTTTACATACATTGTTGCTAACAGTATTTTTTTTTCCAGATAATGTGAAGTTGTGGTCATCAAATAACAACAATGTGTTTGAGGTTGATGATGAAGTCATCGTTACATGTTTACACAATTCTCCATTGGTCAGTTCCCATATAAAAGTCATTAGTCAATTCGATATTAACTATGACTTGTATTACGCCAATGGATATAGCAATGTCACATTTATTGCTGACCAGAAGTGTAATCACGTTATTGTACAGTAAGTTAATTAACATTTGATTAATAGATGAGTAATTGGAAGCTTTTTTATTGTTCTCTAGATGCGAGGCTCTTAATTATATTACTAAGGAAATTGAATCCCAACAAATTGACATCATTATTAATCGTAAGTTTTCTGTAATTAGAGTTATAACAATAATTTGTAATGTTGTAACATTTAGATGGAAGTGATACTTATGGAGAAAAATTATGTAATGATACTGAATGCAAGTTGACTTGTACATCGTTTATATCGCCAGCATCCACTCTGGTTGGCTACGAATGGCTTTGTAAGTTATCGAATATTTGATAAAATCGGTCAGTGTTTTTGTGAAACATTGAAAATTGACTCAAAGCTAATTGACATAGATATTGAAACTGATATAACATAATGAAATTTACTGATAGAAGATTGAAAATGATAGTAAATGAATTGAGGTTTTAGTCTGTTACTTTTGGGTCTATTACTTAACGTGATTATATCTTAATATGTTTTATTTAAATTTTAATTTAAGATTTTGGACATTGGGCCAATGACTCGTTTTACCTTTTGAATGATGTCAATCAAACCTTTGTTAAAGAGAGTGATTCTAAGATCGTAGCGACTCTTTATTTGTCTGGATATTATGCTGGATACTATCAATGTCTATTCATTTACTACAATGAAATACGTGTGTACGACTACAGCAGTCACATCTTTAAAATTCATTTGGAAGATGAAGGAAGGAACCTGGAAGAGTCTTGTGACAATTCAACTCAATGTCTAGCTTACAATTCTATTTGCCAACCACTTGATGAAGAAAATGATAACGATAAAGTGTGTCAATGTGTTGACCCTTACAACATCCCTATGACACCAAGCGACAATACAACTGCTTGTCTACAAGGTAACTTTTAATTTTGATTTTTTGGCTTTTAATCATAATTTAAAATGTCAAATACGGTACTGTAAAAAAATAACATTAGCTAAATTGGTTGTGAAATTAACTTTACATAAACACAATTTAAATTTGAGACATTTAAGTTAATTTCTATATGTTGAAGTTGACTGTTTGTAGTTCGTTAACGTTTATATGATAATTTTAGCTGTTCAACCAAATCAAGCTTGCTACAACGACGATCAGTGTTTATCGGCGGCTGAGAACTACTTGTGTATGGATCTTCATTGCCAATGTAATGGATTTCTTGTCCGAGTTGAGGATCTCAACAATACATATCACTGCATAATCGCAGGTTTGCTCATTACGGTGTCTTGAAAATTGTTAAATTGATGAAAAAACGATATTGAAACATTGCAGTTCGATATGGCGATGAATGCGAGTACAGTGAGGAATGCGAGGCATTTGATATAAATTCTTATTGCAGTAGACACACGTGTGTTTGCAAGGATGGTTACGTGTACAAGGACTTTGAAGAAACCTGCGGGCGAAGTATGTAATCGTAATTAATAATTTTTTATGCACTGTAAATTTATTAATATAATCATTACGTTTTATCGATAAAAAGTCATTAAACGCCCATTTACTTAGATAACAAAAGTCGTTTAACTTGATATTACAAAAAAGTTATCATAATAACAGAATAGACATTTGAGATTAGATTTAAAAATTACAATTAAAAAAGAACGAGTCCCAATGTTAACTGGCCTTGGATATTTTTTGCCAATTGCTTGACTTTTTTGCCAATTGCTCGACTTTTTTGCTGTTTTTTCATTTGTAACATTTTTATTAATTTTTGTTTGAATTTTTTGAAAATAATAGATCAGCGTATGACTAGTGGTAAAATAGCTGGGATCGTGGTAGCGGCAGTAGCTGTTGTCGTTTTACTGGTTTTCTTCATCACTTTGGGAAAGTAAGTTTAGTTAGGCAATTTGAATTTATTAACTGGTTAACTAAAGATCGAAAATTTAAATGATTAATTGATATGAAATACTAACAGAGGAAGATATCGCCCAATACAAAGAAATGGCTCGCTTTCAGATACCGGACAGTTGACGTTTGATTCCACTGAATTAGACGACAATCTTGTTGAATTTCCAATATTTGATAATTCGTTAACTCAATTTCCACCATTGGAGAACGACGAATAATGTTAATTAATTATATACAGTATATTGACTAAAACCAACATCACTCAGGAAGTGACACACGCACTTTAAAGTTTTTATTTTAAAAAAATGTTTTCGAAATTTTAACTGTGTTATATTTAATTTTATAAACACCCAAAATAAAATAATGCTAGTAGTGGCTATTAGTGGCTTATCGAGACTAAAACTATGGAAGAAATAAACAGAGATTAATGAACACTTTTGGCATGGAAACGAATGGGTTAATTTTAGCATTTGTAAGTTTTAACATTGAGTTTATGATGAGTTTTATCAAAGAAAATTTAACAAATTATAGAGTGAATAGTGTTTGTCAATTAAATTTAGTTTTTTTTAATTTAACAATTAGTTGATGAAGTTGGCGTCCAATACATAGTTATTGATGCCAACATCATTGTTTTAACTGATTGTTTTCACCGATAATAAACGCTATTGTCTCTGATTTTGTAATTGAGATTTCTAAAAGTCATAAAATTGACCGATCGGTTTCTGAATGAGACTTCATGTAGTGTTTGTTTCCACTTGGGTAGTGGCTGTGGAATTCCTCCAAAAGTCGTTTCCAGCGAGTACAAGTATTTCCAGATCTTAAACGAGAATTTATGGAAGTGGCGCATGGGAATTCCCTGCTTCAACTTTTTTGCCATTTCATCAAGGGTGTCCTGCACCATCTCTTCAGCGCTTGGCAAGATGGAAGGATCAGCCATGTACTTGGCCAAGCATTGAGCTTGCACATCAGCCACTACGAATGGTACGGTGGTGAAAGGTACACTGAGAAAAGCCATTGTTGGGTATTGAATATTAATCATGTGTTTGTACAATCCATGAAGACAATGATCCTTCACTTCCATCCCACAGTCTTCATTCAAGAACGGGAAATAGTATTCGTATCCGGTGCAGACAATCATGACATCTGTACGAAAGTGTTTGCCGTTTTTAAAAGTAAATCCATCGGATGTTACTTCCTTTATCCATGGGTAAACTTCCACGTTTTCAGGCCAGGGCGATTCCAGATTCTTTGGTAAGTCATGACTCAGAACCGCCTATTTATAAAATAATAATTATTTCATCTTTTAAAAGTTTGACATGCTAATGTTTCCGAAATATATGATCATTTTACCAGCTAAACAAATTATTTAAATATACATTATAAAGTTTAACATTGACCCTGTATAATCTAAAACGTTAGTAATTATAATTACTTGATTGGCTAGTGGGGCAACATCAAGGACAATGTCCACACCAGATGAACCAGCTCCAATGCATAGCACATTTTTCCCCTTATATTTGTCTGGCACCCTGTAATTATGGCTGTGTATAATTTCGCCTTCAAATTTCTCAATCCCGTCTATCTTTGGATATCTTGGAGTGGCATAATGACTGTGTAAACAATTACACGAATTATTACTTATCAATCAGGCGTGGCTAACAAGTTAATAACTTAGTTAGCTTAAAATGAAATTTCCCTTCACTAATTAGTGAAATATTAAATCAATTAAAATTACTATCAGTTTTTGATAACTTTTAGTATTGATATTTTGCTCACCCATTGCACACAATAACTCTGTCAAACTGATTGTTGGTTATTTGCTTAGTTTGAATATTTTCTACTTGAACTGTCCATTTTTTGCCTCTGTCATTTGGCTGAACGTTAAGCACTCGATGTTCAAACTGTTTAACGAATAATAATTCTTAATATTATTTAATGAATAATAATGCACACAATTTGAAGCAAAAATTAAATTGATACTTTGATGTAAGGAAAAAGATTAAAGTGTTGTGTGTAGTCCTGTAGATACGCAAGCACTTGTTGACGGGTAACGTAAGATGGAGATCCATCATCAACAAATGGATAGTCAATGAAGGCCATTAATTCTTTTGGCAAATTTGTGCTATACAGTAGTTAAAGTACACATTTAGTTTGATAATTATTAAAGAACAGCACCTATTAGTAAACAGCACCTATTATTAAAGAACGTTAACTATTAGTCTACCAAATTACACATTTTCATAATCTTAATGCATAACTCATTTAAACTAAAAAATACTTTATTTTGCATTAAAATCTAATCATTTAGTGATATTATTAATGTGAATGTCGTGGCGATACCATGATATATCTAAATTAGTCAAGGATAAACAACAGGGAGTAATTAAGGTCGTTGCGTGATTTTAAGTTTAACTAAGAAATTTTACGACTTTTTTTTTGCGAGATAAAAATGTATTTAAAAATACTTGAACGGGCATATGTGATTTTCTAATGAAACTTGATAAATTTATTATCATATAGATTCTCTACATAATTCTTTTTAGCTTTGATATTTAAATTTTGTGCAGTTTTTTTAACTTTAATGTTTATTGAACGGTTACTTAAACTTGTTATGAATTGAAAATGAGATACAGTAATATTTTAAAAGCGATCGGTATGCTAATTGTTTAGATTGTTATCAATATTATCTACAACATTTGCATTTTGATAACATTATGCTAAGATTTGTTTTTTTTATTGGATATTAATTGAGGTGGCGTGTGCTTAACTTAATATACTAGTATGAAAGTAATTGACAAAATTATTTAATAGACTTGCTGTTTAACTAAATAATTAATTTATTTAATAGATGAATTAAAGGAATGCTTAAATGGTCGTAATATTAGAGAAAACAGATTTTGCATAGGATTAACAAAGTAAAAACATTAAACAACAATGATTGGAAATGATATTTATTAAGTATGTTAATTTAATTCTTAATTTATGTCAAACTAATTAAAGTAAATTGAGGTAATTTAAGTATTTTTGTTGAAATATTTAGTATCACTTATAGTGTCTTATGCAATAGTACATCAATACTTTGTATGAAACAGTATATTGTAACATGAGAGTATATGAAGATGCCACTTGAAAGTTATAAATAACATTATTTTAAAAAATGTATAAAAATTTTGTACTTACTACAAATTATCGTACATGGATGAGTGAATTGGGTATCCATGTTGATCAGTTCCAATTTTTTCTGAATATACCCATGTACCACCTATTCCATTAGCTTGTTCATACACCGTTATGTCTTCATATTTGTATGATGGACATGCAAGCAAACGGTGACACATCACCAGGCCTGCTGCACCAGCTCCAATCACGCAGACCTTCATTTTTCAACTGTTAAGAGCAAATAGATGGCTTTGAACCTGATCAATTATTTATATACAGTAAATTTTAAGAGGTGGTGATAGAGTTGGTGGTATTTGGAGTATAAAGTAACAGTAGTGGCTGAAGTCAGCGTTAATTTCTTCTTCTATCTTGAATGTCAGATCAAGGGTATGTGTGATAGCAAAATAATATTATCTTTTTTTAATTATCAAGTTTCAAAGTCAAATATGCCAATTACATGATGGAAATTGATTTATTTCCGGTTTAGAGTTTCTTATGCTCCTCCTATACCTGAAACGGTTTTGTTATCTCTTATTTGAAAGACCCTGACTATTGATTAATTATACTGAAAGATAACTGCGAAATTTGTAACAAAAAATTCATCTTTAGGTTTTTTTTATTCCATTTTTTAGGTTTTTTTTAAATCGTTTGTTACATTGAATTTTGCTTTTGGGATTTGAATTTCTTTCTTGTTATTAATCACCAATTGAAAACATCATTGCAAATAACACAAGAAGTCCATAGAACGTATTGGTTTTATTTAAATATTGGATGTCGTTGAACTGTTGAGTGCCATTTAAATTTTTTTATTTTATTTTTTATTACGTCTAAAGGGCAAGCAACAAGATTTCAACAATATCATCTAATCAGTATAATCAAGTCAATTTTCAAAACAATCGAAACTATTAAAATGACAATTTTCATTTTTTTTCTTTAAAAGGATAACAATATTTAAGAGTCGTACAACAATTCTGTGTCATAATTTTAAGTTCAGCTAGGAAATTATTCCAAATCTTTGCCACAATTGATGCTGGGCTAAATTTCTTTGAAATAATTTCCTCTATCATCTCACCAGAATTGCATTTTTTTGTCTGGGTACTTCCCATATCAGACTGTTTAAACTCAAAATTATACAATTTATTTCTGACTTTGGCATGTGTGCGCATTACAAGACATTTATTAATCAACTCAATGGGTTTTTCTAAATGTAGATTGTCATATTGTTGGGTAATGGGACACCAAGATGGCCAAAAGCTGCTCTAAGTACATTATTTATGCTTTTATAGAAAGTTTGTCTACTTGATTTTTAACTGGCAACCATGTGCCAATGCCATACAATAATAGAGAAAAGATTTTTGATCTAATTAGTAACACTTTGCTCTTAACATTTGCCAGGAATCTACTGTATATCTTCTAAAGAAAAATTTGACTTTGTTGATTCTTTTACATACATAAGAGCGTTGGCAATCAAAGTTCAAGTTCTTATCAAACAATATTCCTAAAACTTTTATACTGTATTATCAACTTTTTCCAACTTTTCCTCCCCAAGCAGCCAAGTATTTGAGTAAAACTAGTCTAAAAATACTTTATTATCACTGCATCATAATTTAGTTTTCATTTACATTCAGGATCATTTTTTTCTCATTAAAACCACTTTTTATAGTGCTGTAATATCAGTCTCAATATTCAGATTCCCAATTTCAATTTCACCATTCTCAACTTCATACAGTAAAATTATATCAATCCAGCAACTGGTGCTGTAGTTAAAATATACAATAAATGATGAGTTTTATCAAGGAAAATTTAACAAATTATAGAGTGAATAGTATTTCCCACTTAAATTTATTTTTTTAAGCATAAACCACTAGTTCCGTGTTTCCAAACGTGGGGCATTTTGATTGTTCAAGGAGGCAAATTGAAAATAGATTTTTTTAAAGTTTAAGTTAACCTTATGGCCACTAATATCATCAGGGATATATAAAAATTTTAGAAGAGCTTAGATGGAGCAGAACACAAAAATAGTTCGGAAACACTGGACTAGTTAATGATGTTGGCGTCGTATAAGTAGTTACTGATACCAACATCATTGTTTAACTGATTGTTTTCACCGATAATAAACGCTATTGTCTCTGATTTTGTAATTGAGATTTCTAAAGGTCATAAAATTGATCGATCGATTTCCATATGCGACTTCATGTAGTGTTTGTTTCCACTTGGGCAGTGGCTGTGGAATTCCTCCAAAAGCCGTTTCCAGCGAGTACAAGTATTGCCAGATCTTAAACGAGAATCTATGGAAGTGTCGCACGGGAATTCCCTGCTTCAGCTTTTCTGCCATTTCATCAAGGGTGTCCTGCACCATCTCTTTAGCGCTTGGCAAGATGGAAGGATCAGCCATGTACTTGGCCAAGCATTGAGCTTGCACATCAGCCACTACGAATGGCGCGGTGATGAGAGGTAAATTGAGAAAAGCCATTGTGGGGTATTTAATATTAATCAAGTGTTTGTACAACCCATGAAGACAATGATCCTTCACCTTCATCCCACAATCTTCATTCAGAAACGGGAAATAGTATTCGTATCCGGTGCAGACAATCATGACATCTGTACGAAAGTGTTTGCCGTTTTTAAAAGTAAATCCATCGGATGTTACTTCCTTTATCCATGGGTAAACTTCCACGTTTTCAGGCCAAGGCGATTCCAGATTCTTTGGTAAGTCATGACTCAGAACTACCTATTCATAAGATAATAATTATTTTTTTCTCTTTTAAAAGTTTAGCATGCTAATGTTTCCGGAATATATGATCATTTGAAAGGGTAAACAAATTATTTAAAATTTACTATTTATACATTATACATTTTAACATTGATCTTGTATAACATAAAACGTTAGTAATTATAATTACTTGATTGGCCAGTGGGGCAATATCAAGGGTAATGTCTATACCAGATGCACAAGCTCCAATGCATAGCACATTTTTCCCTTTATATTTGTCTGGCACCCTGTAATTATGGCTGTGTATAATTTCGCCTTCAAATTTCTCAATCCCGTTTATCTGTGGATATCTTGGAGTGGCATAATGACTGTAAACAATTACACGAATTATTACTTATCAATCTGGCGTGGTTAACAAGTTAATAACTTAGTGAAACTCCTCTTTGCTAATTAGTGAAATATTTAGTCAATTAAATTACTATTAAATTATCGTTTTTTTTGCTCATGTATGAATTTTAAATAACTTTTAGTATTGATATTTTACTCACCCATTGCACACCATAACCCAGTCAAACTGATTGTTGGTTATTTGCTTAGTTTGAAGATTTTCTACTTGAACTGTCCACTTTTTGCCTCTGTCATTTGGCTGTACGTTAAGCACTCGATGTTCAAACTGTTTAACGAATAATAATTCTTAATGAATAATAATGCACGCAATTTGAAGCAAAAATTAATTTGATACTTTGATGTAAGGAAGAAGATTAAAGTGTTGTGTGTAGTCCTGTAGATACGCAAGCATTTTTTGATGGGTGACGTAAGAAGGAGATCCATCATCAACAAATGGATAGTCAATGTAGGCCATTAATTCTTTTGGTAAATTTGTACTATAGTTAAAATATACATTTAATTTTATAATTATTAAAGAACAGAAAGTATACTATAAGCAGCAGATCTGTTGACTATTAGTCTACCATGTTACCAGTTTTCATAAAGTTTCCAGTATGCATAAATCATTTAAACTAAAAATTACTTTATTTTGCATTAAAATCTTATCATTTGGTGATATTATTAACGTGATATTATTAATATATCTAAATTAACTAATGATAAACAGAAGGGAGTAATTAAGATCTTTGCGTTATGTGATTTTCTAATGAACCTTGATGGACTTGTTATCATATAGAGTCTCTACATGATTCTTTTTAGCTTTGATATTTAAATTTTGTGCAATTTTTTAACTTTAATGTTTATTGAACGGTTACTTAAACTTGTTATCAATTGGAAATGAGATACAGTAATATTTTAAAAGCTATTGTATGCTAATTGTTTAGATTGTTATCAATATTATCTACAAAATTTGCATTTTGATAACAAATTATGCCAAGTTTTTTTTTTATTGGATATTAATTGAGGTGGCGTGTGGTTTTACTTAATCTACTAGAATGGAATTAATTGACAAAATAATTTAATAGATTTGCTGATGGAATGCTTCAGTGAGAAAATTGATTTTGCATAGGAGTAACAAAATAAAGACATTAATCTTAATTCTTAATTAATATCAAACTAATTAAAGTAATTTGAGGTAATTTAAGTATTTTTGTTGAAATGTTTAGTATCACTTATAGTGTCTTATACAATAGTACATCAATACTTTGTATGAAACAGTATTTTGTAACATGAGAGTATGTGAAGATGCCACTTGAAAGTTATAAATAACATTATTTTAAAAAATGTATAAAAATTGTGTACTTACTACAAATTATCGTACATGGATGTGTGAATTGGGTATCCATGTTGATCAGTTCCAATTTTTTCTGAATATACCCACGTTCCACCTATTTCATTAGTTTGTTCATACACCGTTATGTCTTCATATTTGTATGATGGACATGCAAGCAAACGGTGGCACATCACCAGGCCTGCTGCACCAGCTCCAATCACGCAGACTTTCATTTTTCAACTGTTAAGAGAAAATAGATGGATTTGAACCTGATCAATTATTTATATACAGTAAATTTTAAGAGGTGGTGATAGAGTTGGTGGTATTTGGAATATAAAGAAGCAGTAATAGCTGAAGTCAGCGGTAATTTTTTATTCGGTATTGAATGTCAGATCAAGGGTATGTGTGGTAGCAAAATAATATTATGTTTTTTTTTAATTATCAAGTTTCAAAGTCAAATATGCCAATTAAATGATGAAAATAGATTTATTTCCGGTTAAGAGTTGCTTATACTCCTCCTATACCTGAAATGGTTTTGTTATCTCTTATTTGAAAGATCCTGACTATTGATTAATTATACTGAAAGATAACTGCGAAATTTGTAACAAAAAATTCATCTTAGTTTTTTTTATTCTATTTTTAGTTTTTAGGTTTTTTTTAAAATCGTTTGTTACATTGATTTTTGCTTTTGAGATTTGAATTACTTTTACCGATTTGAATTACCAATTAAAAAGAAATACATAGAAAGTATTGGTTTTTTTAAATATGGACTATTGAGTTTAATTTAAATGGAAATAAATGTACTGTTTTTCAAGTACAGTGAAACCTTGTTAATACAAAACTCCGTTTAATACAAAACAACATTGTGGTTCCGACTAAAGTGTAGGCATATTCATGCATTTGTTTCTTTTTAATACGAAACAAAATCCATTTAACACAAAAAAATTTTGTTTCTTCAAATGAAAAATTGTATATATCGCCAGCAAAAATGTAGAAAAAATCAAAAAAAAGTTTTAAAGTTTTTATAAAATACATTTTTTATTTGTTTTTATAAAAACAAAATATGCATACATGCCTACATAAATAATATGTACAGTATAATATATACAAAAATACTGTAAATCATAATTATATCATAAATGCATACATGCACATTGTATGCACAAAATGCATAATATTTTGGAAAAGTAAATTTTGTATGTAATATGGCGTAAATAATGGTTCTCATATGATGTTAACAGTGAATCTAGTATGATGAACTTTAAGAAATGTTATTTTAGTAAGAATAAATATTTTTTGCATGTTCCGTTTCCGGAATCCGTTTAAAACGAAAAAATCTCGGTCCCGAGCGTTTCGTTTTAACGGAGTTTCACTGTATTTATTCACTATATTATTTTTAAATAAAATTAGGCAGCGATCAAATAACTTGCTAGCAATTAAAATTTTTAGTACTGTTTCTGTACTACCAATTACCGGGTACATTATTAATTTCAATGAGAAAGCAGTTTTTATTTTTTTTGCATAAAACCAAGAAAATTGGCTGATCTTTGTACTCTTGCTGATCACGTTATCGCTAGTACGGTATATTTGAGTCGTTCACAAGCAAAATGAATTAAGTCACATTTAAAAAAAAAAAAAAAAAAGAGTTAGACATGTATTAGTATGTAATATTTGCCTATCTTTTTAATGCACAAAAGCGTTTTGTCATAACTTTATCTAAACTTTGTCTAAAATGGTTCTTCTACAGTACATGTTTGCTTGTGAAAGAATTTAGAAATATTTCCGTGTCAAACATTTCATTTCATCAGTCATGGATTCACGTAGTAAACGTGTTTAGTACGAATTAGAAAGAACAAATTAGATTATTCCAGCATAATCAATCACATCAAATTATTTGTTGCATACCAAAGCCATTACACAAGGGAGAAAAATTCAGAAAGAAAATATATTAATCCGGATTAACTCATTTATACTATAGTAATACATTAAAAAGTCATAAAGTTAATTATTGTTATCCTTAATTATTAATTATTTTAACAGATATTAACGATTTCATAATAGAAAGTGGACTTCATCCTCTTTGACTCTACGTGAAAGTGCTATTTATTTTCGTGGCAAAATGAATTAAGTCCACATTTTCAAGTTTGCATGCTCACTATTTAATTACCAGTGAAGATACAATCACTTAAATCACCAAAAAAATTAAATTGAAGTGTAATATTAATGTACAAACAAATTCTAGAAAAAAAATCAATTTGGATTAGAAAATACAGCGCGTCAACTTTAGATCTAAATATCCTAAATAGACTTTACATATAAATATCTCGAAATCACTTTTATGTGATTTAATTCACTTTGCTTATGAACGACTCGATTGTGGTTAATTCATATAGCTTTATTTGTTTAAATGAATGATTAATAGTTATTCAGTAAAATATCATAGCCTTAATTAAGTAAAGTAAATATGATTATTATTTTTAGCAATGAAGAATTACTGGTCCTTCAGAGCAACCATAAGATCAGCAAATACGTGCTGCTTGTATGGTAAACTTTGCAACATAGCATTTTAACATTATAACAAATTGCGTCAATATATAGGTTCAAAATAAATGACAATTTACGTGATTTGAACGCGCTTTATAGACGCTCTTAAAACCAGCAGTCGAATCAAAAGCAATGGCGGAACAGAGTAGACTGGTAATTATCCTTAAATAACATAATTGCTTCATAATTAACTATAATAGTTTATTTATGTAATTAGAGTAAGACGTTAGTAGTATTTGATTTTGACCACACGTTGATCGAGGATAACAGCGATGTGTTCGTTCAGCGCTTGGGATTAGATGGCAAAATTCCTGACTCTATCAAATCAACATCTCGTTCTAGAAACTGGATTGATTTTATGAATAACGTGTTTAAGTATCTACATTCAATTGGCATTAATTGTCAACAGATTTTAGATTGTATGAGCGAGATGGTATGGACTCCTGGAATGATAGAGCTTATCAAATATTTTCATAGCAAGAATGACTACGAAATGATTATTATATCCGACTCCAACAGCATCTTCATCAACAAAATTTTACAGGTGGCTGGAATAGCTGATTTGATCAGTAAAGTATTTACAAATGTTGCCCAATTTGATGATAAAGGAATGCTGTGTGTGAATCCTTATCAGCAACAAGATTGGTGCGAGTTGAGCACTGAAAATCTTTGCAAAGGCTATATTTTAGATTGCTATATCAACGACAGACTGGAAAGTCATGGAGTGAGATTTGAGCAAATCATTTACGTGGGTGATGGAGCTAACGATTTATGCCCTGCCATTAGACTGTCCAAAACAGATTTGGTTTTTGCGAGGAGTGGGTTTGCTCTTTTGAAATTAATTGATAAAAACAAGCAGGTTACTGGAGTTGATCAGAGAGTTATTGCTAAAGTTATACCTTGGAATAATGGACAGGAAATTTGTGATTATCTAACAGTAAATGCGCAAACAACTGTCACAGAAACGGTTTCGGTATAGGAAAATTCTACCGTATTTATTTTTTCTTTTCAGAATTTTGTGAGGTGTTAATACTTTGTACCGGTGTTTAAAAAGTGATGCTGATCTGTAGTTCATTTATTAACACAATCATTATTAACGGAAAAATGTAATACTCTCTATAAAATTGATAACATTATCAATCACATAAAGTACCCTAAAACAGAAATTTCAGAATTTGAAATTTTCTAAATACGGTATTTTATTTAAGCTACTTGTAACTTATTAATTGCAGTAAGTTGAATGAAATTTAATTTTAATTAGCATATTACGATCATTATATCATTTAAATTATTTGTAAACATTTAATTGGGTTGTTTTATCGTTTAATTTTCTTATTTATTATATTTCTAAATGGTATCATTTTAATTTATTTGTCTTTGGTTTGAATTGCATAATGAATGGATGTACTGTATATTAAATTTGATAGAAATGAATACCTTAAAATAAAAGATTGGGGTATTTGACTCTTGTCATATAAAACTTTTCGTTTAAAGAATATTTGTTTCGTAAATTTGATTATTATTTTAAGCTCTAACAAATGACAAAATTATGTAATTTGACATTGAAGGTTATTAATTTTATAATTACGGTATAGTATGTTTATATTACTGATTTATATTATAACATAAATCACGTTGATTATGTTTATACAATAAGATTTACATTTAGTTTTTATGATAACGTAAATCTCATGTAAATCTTTATTGAATATAGCGATACGAAAATCGTATTAAAATGGAGTCGTAGTGGATGTAGTTACTTGATCGTCTAAATTAATGAGTTAACCGGCATTTTCAAGCCGATAGTAACACTTTTAAAAATGAACTGGAATGTTGGAATAAACTCAATGCATTTCAACGCAATATTCCATGTAAGTTATTTTGAGATTCATATGAAATATTTTAATGTAACTTAAAAAGTACTTCTAAATGCATAAAAACATTCCAAACATATAGACTGAAAATGCTATGTTATTTAATTGAAGTGTACATAAGCTCCATAGGAATGAAGTAAATACCTAGGCAATATTAGCGTGTATTTAAAAGTGAAAAAATTTAGTTTTGACGGCAAATTTTGGAAAACTTGGCTCTTTTAAATAAATGTTAGGTAAAGTTAAATTTAAAACGCGTTTATTATTACGTTATTTGATGAGTTTTTAAATTAGTTTTATCATTACGTTCACGGATGCTGAAATCTTATGTTGAATATTTGGAAGTTGACCTTGTAAAATAAGGAAAATCTTTTTTGATGTAAATGTAAAGTCTATTTATATTTTTTGTTATTATGTAAAAATATATTTGATAGAGGCCACAGTGAGGGATGAGGAGGCTTAGTTGTAATTTTCCAATGCCGTTTGCTTTTATTTAAAGAGCAGACGTAATGTTTCAGTGACCTACAAACACGATTTGTTTCGGTTTGTTTTTGTTGTTTTGATGATATTTTTTATTCATTTAAATTTTCAGTAAGAAAAGTTTTTGTTGGAGAACGATGTCTTCTGCTACTGCGACGACGTATACTCAGGTGATACCCAGCGGTGGAGAAGCACAGAAACTTTTGGCCAAAATTCAAAGGACACATCTCAGCTATTTACAATTGGATTTTAACGACAGTCAAAAGTTAAAAGCAAGATGGGAACTTGAAGGTAAATATTTACTCAAACTTAATTTTGTAAAACCTCAGTCACATGTTATCAAATTGCTTAGAATTTAGAGTGGTTGACTATTGCGGTTAAATCATTAATTAAATGTTTTTTTAACCTGGCTAATATTTTAATGAATTAATTTTAGATTTGATTTCGAGCCATTTGTCAACAGTGCCTCACAAAGAGAAATTTCCATGTCCAAGATTTTTAGAAATCTTAAGAAGGAGCATTGAAGATAAAATTGACTTTAATGCAACTTTAGCTGCTAAAGCTTTTGATATTTTACAAAGTTACGCTGAAAATCTTATTAGTCAGCCATGGAGGAGGGAATTTCGCTGTCTCAAAGTACAGTATTTTTCTAAAATTTAAAATAAATTTTGTTATAAAATTGTAATGATTCTCTTTTTTTCAGTTGTACAGTGGATTTTTTAAGCATAATGTGGAGAGTAGGCTTTCATGTAGTGAAGAAATATTTAATATGATGGGCTATGAAGATGGGGAATTTATGGAGATGAATCTGGAAGGTCCAGTGGACCCAGACAGAGTCATCGATGTCTCGCTCAACTGCCTCGTAGCGGTTGTTGAATGCAAAGTACAAAAATTAGTCTTCAGTAGCATATCGAATGGTATTTAGAGCTACAAATTGTTAAATTTGACGTGAATAATTTGCTGTTTTTTTTTTTTAAGTTTTTTGACAACATTTATTGGTGGAGCTTAAATTTAATGTTTTTACTAGCTGCTATTTATTCATTGATATGCTACTGCTTTCGTTTTGAAGTGAACTTGCTTGATATTGATGTAATAACATTTGACTTAATAATCTTATTTTTTCTGTAGATAATGGCAGAAGTGTTAGATAAATTGTGCGAAAGTAGTTGGCAAGAAATTGCTTCAGTTCGAAGGCATAATATCTGTGGAGTAGCTAAAACGATTCAACTTATAACCAGAAATAATTCGAAGAAAAATCGTTCTTACTATCCTACAGGCACCAGCAGCGTGGAAGAAAAGTCTAAGGAATCTAGACCGGCTTCGTCCAGCTGGATTAATCCTCCTTCAAAGCCAAATAGTCGATATGTGAAGGTAGAGAAGTTGGTGGCCGACGATTTAATGAATCCTGATGGTAGGTACCCACCTTCCAGCTATGGCTACTATGGAAGTAAATGGGAAGAGAAGCCAGGCGCCGGGACAACAAACGGTCACTATGGTTTACCCATGTATGACGATGACTTTTTCATGCCCAAAACGACGGACGAGCACATTGATTTACAAAATTTATGCATGAGCGAAGCAGTTCCTTCTCGAGGTTACAACAAGTATACGGTTCCATGTTTTCAGACACAACAGTTACCTCCAGAAGTTGGGCCCAGGAATGACAGCTGGGGCTACATTGAACGGATGCAAACACAGCCCTCTCAATATCAACATCCTTCCACTAATGACTATTGGAACAAAATGTATTTTCAGGATTATATGCAGCAGCCAGGACAGTTTCGAACCGCTAAGCCCCCGCCTCAGTCGGTTGAAGATATTTATAAATCAGTTTTGTGCAGGAGAACATTTCCACCCAAACTTTATTCTACTTTAAGTGATCCGATGGACCAGTTCCGTCAGTTTGGTCCTCCACAGTCTCAACATCCCTCATCTTACCTCTACTTTTCAAAACCGGCTTCTTCGTTCCTTCCCGAACACATTTATCGGGCAAATGTCAACTATCCCAATGATATTTATTCGGCATCCAAAATGATGTCCTCGGTTCCCATCCCAACGCCCAGACACAAGTCTCCATATTCTGACAAAGTCGATGGAACGGAGGAACCTGAAGAAGTTAAGCTTCGTAACAAATCAAATCGGGACGATAATTCTGGACGTAGAAGTTGGTATGATAATGTCGATTCAAATGACGCCAATTCCGATATAGGACGGAGGCTTGCAGTAAATAATGGGGACGTCCTACCGCCACCATCTCAGTTCCAGAATGAGCCTCCAGTGTTATCGGCTGTTCCTGCTGAAGTTCACAGCTCTTCTTCAACTTCGTCCGGCTCAAGCAGGCATCGGAGGTGGCCCAGCGACGGATCAGCTATAATTAAAGCTGATAAGAACAAATTTATTTCGTCGGCATCTTTCGACGGTGGGAAAATGAGTTTTGGAGGTTCTGGTGGATTGTTGTCTTCCAAAGAGGAACCAAAAGTGAAAAGTGCGTTGAATGGTGGTGTAGCTGGAACTTGGAGTTGCATGACTTGTACTTATTTGAATCCGTCAAATGCGAGAATCTGTGAAATGTGCAGTCGTAGTCGAAAACCAGGAGCGGAAAATGACCCCTTGACAAGTGGTGGCCATGAATGTCAGAAGTGCACTCTGGTCAACGAGAAAGGAGCTGATAAATGCATTGCTTGTGGACACAGTTTGGAAAATAGTCCAACTTATGTCTAAAATTTATTTTATTTTCAGTCTAAAATGTTTAATGAATGAAAACATAGAGGCTATTTGATGGTAAAACGTTTAGTTTTTGGTTTTCAAATTCTTTTATTTGTAAGACATGATGACGACGATTGAAATTTAGAACATTGTTGATTAGATTTTCTAAACCAAAGATGAGAATTGTATTAGTCGTAGATAAAAAAAAATTGTTAGCTATTAATTTTTGGACACTAATTTAAGGCTAATTTAAGTTTAATAGCCCATTTAAATTAAGTAGTCGAAACGGTAAATTTACCTTAAAGTTACTGAAAGAAGTTTGTCGCACTTGAAATGGCTTCAATTTCTACTTGTATCTGGTACTAATTTTGTCGTCAGATGTCTCATCGAAATTAATAAAGGAATTTTAAACTGAAATTCATTTTATTAAAAAAAGTACTTTAAAAATTTTTAAAACAAAATTCAAGTTTCCAAATTTAAATTTTGTTGTTTACATTTTTATGTGTATGTATTTGACTAATGGAAATGCCTCTTAAAATGGTCCTAAGATATTTTATAAGGTGGAAAAGTGTCCATCATGTTGAAATTTGTGATTGAAAATTTAAATGTTAGTTTTCCACTTTGAAATTCAAAAAAAAAAAAAAAAAGAAAAGTTTATGGAAAGCAAAAAGTTTAAGAAAAGTTGATTATATATTGCAAAATTTAAAAGTATGTTGATTTTATTTTATATTTTTTCCAGACTTTTAAAAAAAGTAAAGCAAAAAGTTTTATCTATAAAAAATATATATATTCTGAAGCAGCTTTAATGCAATTTGAGCTTTAAAAATGGAGATTATATTATTTATTATTGAGAAAGAAATATTTTTATGTCTTATCAGCTACTTTTATTCATTGTTTTTCCATTATTATGTTAACCTTTGCGCTTTCTATTTTCGCCAGCCAAGTTTCGATTGTTATGCTTTTTCGTGTTTTTCGTTCATTTGAATTGAATAATGAATGATAGAAGATTCAAGTTTGAACAACTGGTTGTGAAACAGCTGAGTTCATAAAAAAAGTTCAATTAAAAATTATAATAGAAAATAGTAGTTGTATAATCGACTGATTGATTAAACTTTGTTTTTTGAATATTGGCTTTATGGAAAATACAACCAGCAACATTTTGTCCTGTAACTTAAAACAATTCATTCTAATGGATTTTTTAGGGAAGTACAGTAGATGTCCTAGTGAAAACTGTGACAGTAATTTGCGTATGAAGTGAAAATATGCCAAAAATTTAATCTTATTGATTTAAAAAAAAAGCTTTTATGTATTAGTTACCGTAATTTGGAAACCCGAAGTGATAGCAAAGCGCATGCGTTTCATTCACCCAGCACCGCCATTTTGAAATATAAAAAAGCGTGATTTTGATCGACGGTGAGTTGGTGATGTTTGCCATCCCTAAATTAACCAAGTTTTCAATTAATTATACCAATAGATTGTTGTTACTTAACTTTGATAATATTTTGTCAATGAGTAGCCGACCTGTCTGTGATATTTCAGCGTTGACAACGCATCTAAAATCTGCAAAAAATGTGGTTGTATTGTCGGGTGCAGGAATTAGCGCTGAATCAGGTGTTCCAACATTTCGTGGTGCTGGTGGGTATTGGAGACAATATCAAGCGCAAGTATGCTTAAATGAAAGTTGTCATTTTACTAGTATTTTATTTATATGTTAATTTTTGATTAATAACAGAATCTAGCGACTCCTCAAGCGTTTAAAAGCAACCCATCACTCGTATGGGAGTTTTATCATTACAGAAGGGAAGTTGTGCTGACGAAGCAACCAAACCAAGTAAACTTTCAGCTTCGATTTAATTAAGTTACATAATTGATTAAGCTATTCTTATCAGGCGCATATAAGCTTAGCTGAATTTGAAGAAAAACTACGAAAAGAAGGTCGAAGATTGGTTGTTATTACTCAAAACATTGATGAACTTCATTTAAAAGCTGGAACTAAGAATCTTATTGAATTACATGGTACTTGCCATTTAAATTACATTTTCTACATTTAGATGTACAATAGACCAACTTAATAAGAAAAAAAACAAGAATTACCGGTACTGTAAAATATGAATGTTTGTTACACATTTACACGGTGTCTAAGACGTACATTTCCTTATCTCGTCTTAAGCTATATTTTTAAAAATAATTATTGCAAACGTTTGCAATTATTGCAAAAATTGTTGTTAACATTTTTCATGTATCGGAAATGTATATTGGATGTGCAAGTTTTCACTTTTAAAATTTTAGTCTATTTCTAGGATCTTTGTTCAAGACTTGGTGCGTCGATTGTGATGATGTAAAATCAAATTACAACAGTCCCATTTGTCCATCGTTAAAAGATAAAGGGTAGCTAAATCTAAGTTATATTAGTTTAATAATTAATATTTAATAATTAGTTGTGTTTTGTAAGAGCTCCAGATGAGGGTGCGATGGAGGCAAGAATACCGGTAAATCAACTGCCTCGCTGCCAGGAATGTGGTGGTCTTCTTCGTCCTTACGTCGTATGGTTTGGCGAAGCTTTGCAGCCCCAGGTGCTTCAAGCGGCTCAACAAGAACTAAAAAATTGTGACCTGTGCCTTGTCGTAAGTCATTAATTTTAGCATTTCATTACTGAAATTTTACCTTTTAACGTTTTTCAATTTTAATACTATATTTGTTACCATATTATTTAATTCCCCTTTCTGAGTTTTTCCTTTATTAGATTTTTTTTGTGTTTTTATTTAAATTTAGTTATTGAAAAGTTGTTAAACTTATTATCAAGGTGTTTGGTAAATTCAAATGACATTATTTCAGGTTGGAACCTCAGCAGTGGTGTACCCAGCAGCAATGTTTGGTCCTGAGTTGGCCAGCCGAGGAGTTCCAGTGGCCGAATTCAACATAGAACCTACACCAAATACCGATCAATTCAGGTAATCTAAATCTAACTTTAATTTCTTCCATTAACTAATTATTGTTTAAATAAAATAAATTTTGATAGATTTTACTTTGAAGGTCCTTGCGCTACAACTCTGCCTCAAGTGTTGAACAGCTGTAACTGATATGTTAGATGTATATGAAATTTTAATGTCTTTTAAGAAATTAAAGACGTCTTTGTAAATATTTGAAATGTAATGGAGACTATAGTATCATTTGACTTGCAAATGGTTTTATATTTAATTTCGTTAACAAAACGCTTCTTATTTATGCATATTTCTTTCCAGTTGACATTTTCTATTACGATGGACCACATCAGCACACACGTATTATTTTCTTAAGTTATTTTTCATTTAATTTATGCTAATTAATTGTTGTTTATTAGGCATTGGTCATTGTGCTGCTAATTGAATCAATACAGGGTGCACCAGTTAACAGCAGTTTTGCACCAAATCCTATTCAACATGTTCATTACCCGCAATCGCCGTCTAAACAAAAACAAAAACAGCCAAAAAACATGGTAATTTTCATATTTTCAAATAATACTATTAAATCGAATGGAAAATTTAGATAGTTTGACATAATATTCATTTTATTGTGCTTTGTAGTTGGTGACCAGTCCCATTCGCAAAATGGTTGGAACTAAAAGTACAGTTGGAGCACTACCTAAATCTAGTCCAGCCGATGTTCCTTCTCCGCTTCCTCAGCTTTTGAAGGGTTTCAATCGACCGCCAGCTATAGTACCATTTGGCATTAATAATCAACCCTTGGATCTTTACGATTATGAAGATATTGCACCATTTATTCCTAAAAATAAAATCAACGCTATCAGTAATATTAATAATAACAGGTGTATTGCATGCTATAATTACTAATAATTTTAATTAAACGCAGAATTAACTAAAGCAGAACAAGAGACGCTTCGGGACAGGGATATGGTGGTAAATCTATTAACAGATGATGACAACTTTCTTTTGAAATCTCTTGATTAGTGTTTGATTTTAATTAGTGCATATCTCGTAATCGACTTAACGATGAAATTGCTGATACCAACTCCCCTTTATGGTCGGTGGACAAAGATGGATATTTCTATCAACCGGACGATAACCCACCATACGTGGCTCCACCGTCCCATAAAAAGTATCAGGCGGACGAATTTTTGCTTCGTGACCAAATGCTGTTGGAAGATGGTAACAACGTTGCAGATTCAGTCATTCAAAAGACAATTAACGATTCCAGCAATTACAAGTTAAATTTAGACAAAATTTTAGGCGATTTAGGTATTAGCTGTGCTAACGGAACTGCTGATTTGAATGGAACGACAATGGTGGATTTGCACATCCACCTGCCGTACCCGAAATGTCGATTAAGTCGTTCCGTCTTTACTCCTTTGGTAAAAGCTTACATAGTAGACAACCTGGCCGTTGTTTGCCGACCACTAGCACCTCGAGGCTACAAGAGATCGGTTAATGCCCGTTCCAGTGACGTGGAAGTTACTTTGGTAAATGGCAGCGTTGCCATTCCATTGGCCAAATTTTTAGCCGAGAGAAAATTAATCAATGACACAGTGATCAAGTCAAATCCCACGACACTTGAGTTGTCAACGCCGGCACCAAATGAAAAGGTAAAAGTGTCAGGGGTTCAGATAGATAGTCTTTTAGAATGTTTGGGAAATTTAATTCAAAGTTCGACCATCGTTAAGCAAAATAAATTGAACTTAACCGACGACCGAATATGGGCTTCTTCTGATAGTGAAACAGCAAAATCAAGCTGGGGGCATAGCAGGCAAACTGCAATTAATTGACGGTTTTATCATAATCGATAATCTCTCATTTTTTGATGAATTTCAACCAGAAACTAAACATACTTTTTAGAAAATTTGGAGTTTTTATTAATTTTAGTTTATGAACTTATGATTATTGTTAGTACTTTACTGTACTTATAACAACAATAACGGTTTTATAAAAAAAAAAAAACGAGACATATCTCCATTGGAACTAATGTAATTTAGTCTCGTTTCTTTTAAAATAAAATGCATAGCTTATAATATTATGACAACTCTTGTTAATGGAATATTCTGAAGGCCGCATTCGTGAGTCGATTCACCTTACAACTTTACTATAAATAGCCCATCAAATATCATTAATGAATCATTAGCGCCACTAGCGGTTTAAGGGCTTATATTATTAAAGCAAAAGTAGCGCTTTAACTGTTTCATGGTCTACGCGTAGCTATTTCATGGATTGAATAAAATTCACTGTAGACTCGTAGAGTTTATGATTCTACGCAAAATCTTATTTACTTGATGGTTGCTTTACGCTGTATTAAAATTACGGGAGCTCGGTATAACAATTGACATACTTTAAAAGAAAATCTAATTGGATGCTGGAGACTTGCTTCAATAAACTAAAGTGTTACCTCTGAGCAACCATATAATTAAATCAGAGCAAATGAGGCATTAAGTGAAAGGAAGAGGTCGAATTTAATGGTGGATTTGTGAAGCGTGTTATAGCAAGTGTGTATTGTTAACCAGCAAAATAATAATTATTTGTGAAACCGGTTTTTGGAATTAAAAATTTCGAGGTAAGGAGATTTCGAAACGTAATTTTTTTTCTTTTATAAAAGAGTTGAAAGAGAAAGTGGTGTGATAGTTTTTAAATAGAGAACAGTTACATTGCATGTGTGAAAAATAAAAATGGAGCGAATTTTGTCAGCAACATCCTCCTCCACCAAAACGGATACATCAATTCATCATTATAATCATTATCTTAATCTTAATTCAAACAGGGATTACGAGGATTATGAGAAAGATTTTGTGTGGAATATAAGGTTAGAACACATAATATTTCAAATGGAAAGAATCACATTTTAATAAGAAAATTGGAATCTATTTCAAAACATTCGATTTCTTTAAATTAAAAATTTTTAAAACAAATTTTGTGGCGCATGGGCATTGCTAAATGACCTTGAAAGGATCATAATACGCAGCGATAAAGACGAGGGTAAAATCGATTGCAACATTTAGCTATTTAAGCAATTTAGCCAGCTAATTGACAACATTAACAGATAGTAGCTATTATTTCAAATGTAAAATGGTATGTAATTGGTGCTTTAAGATGTTAAACTTGTCATTTTGGTAATTTACAGTAGCCATTTTAATTTGGCCCCTTTAGAACAATCAATGGTACGTGACTGTTTTCTTATTCAAAACTTGATTTTAATATCTAACTCTACTGCTTTTTGAGTTTTTGATTTATATGATGAGAAAGCCCAATTAGCTAATTTCGTTATTAATTTAACGATTCATACCTGCTAATGTTAGATTTGATTTTGATTAAGTAAAGTTGGTGGTTTGTATTTAATGATTGAAATACAGTACTTCAGTTATTAATTTTTTTTTTAATATTGTAGTTACATTTTTTGTGTAATACATTAGAATGTAAACTAGGTTACTTAATATTTTGGTGTCGCCCTACTTTTACTTTATTTTTTAAATACAGCACATTTTTGATTGATTGGTGAAGATCAAGTTTGTCTGATTTTTACCTTGGCTTATTTCTATTTCGATTTTTTACATACTATATACAGTATTGTTTTAATTTTTGATTTTGTATTATTTTGTTTTGTGTTGTCAGGGCAAAAGCTAGATGTGACGTCATAAGATTAATAGTCGACAGCGCAGCTAAAACAAATATTTGCCCTATGGTTGTAAAGTCATGCATCCGATCGTGCACTTGTAATCCATTTTCGGCTGCATCACTTTATGAGCTGTCGGTGAGATTAAATGAGTCACATGATAATCATAAAATGTAGAGCGCGTGTGGAGAATTAAATGAAAGCACTTTCCATTTCTTTCACTGATATTTTGTCGTTTGACTTAGTCGCCCTACTTATTTGCTTACAAATACAGCAGTGTAGTGTGTTACTTTTTAATGTTGGTTAATGTTATAAGATAATGCTATTATCCTTCATTTATAAGAAAGTTAGTAACGCATTTATCATCTAGTTTGGTTTAATTAGTTACTCTGATACATTAATTAATTACAATTTTGCACTTAAAAGATGGACTTAGACAACTTTCATTTATTTGTAATCTATCGAACTTTAAATTTGGTAGACATTATGAGAAGACTTGTCGAGTGACGTAATAACATTATACAACTTAAACCTTACTTTTATTATTTGGAATATTATATTTTGAATGGTAATGGTTGTCGCTGATAAAATTATTTTAATATTTGACGTCTATTGCGTGTCACGCAGCAAAGCCCATGCATGCAACACGAATGTTTTATTTTGAGAAAATTGCGTCAACTTATAACTTATCAAAGAACATTTTAAAGCATCACTAATAATGTTTTTACATTTTATGACACTTTAAAGGTTAACAATTTGGTTTAGATTATTACTTTGTATTTTATTTCTGTATTATAAAAAATATAAGCGTCTATTAACTCCTTTCTCTGCTTTCGTTTGATAATGTTGAAACGAGGTTAGCACGTAAATTAACATTTTATTAACCTCAACAGTCAGCAGTATTTGTAATCTTCGATTTAGTTGTATGTCGTCAACCTAATTAATATTAATTAACTACACTACATCGGATGACGCAAACTGAATTAATGAAGATTTAATCGAAAAAAATATTCGAAATTTTTAAATTCGCCGCCGCGGCTATGATTGGCTTGGCGGGGGTGGAAGATTTTTAGTTTTAGCAGTGTTGCGTGAAATGATGGAGGGAGTTGAATCAGCTGACAATTAGGAGACTGAAAATGTAAAGAAAATCGTTTTATAAAAAAACTAAAAATGTTTCTAACTGGTTTTTGTTTAACCAATGAGAACGAAGAATCGTTAATGTACATGTTGTCCGTGGTTAAATCCGGTGGGCGCTGGTTTAAAAAAAATGTAGGTGAGAGCGAATAAAATTTTAAAAAGTTTGAATTCCATCTACAAAAATCGCCATTGCTCAATTTGCTCTACAATCACTTTAATTCCCGATTAACCATTATAAAACTTTAATTTCAAACGTTTTAACGCCATCTTAAAACCGGACCGTTCAATTATACAGCAAACTAATTGCACTTAGTTACTAATCAGTTAGTAATCAGCAGTGAAATTAATAATCAATTAAACGATGTGGTACTACGGCGAGGTGAATACTACGGAAGAGGAAGAAAGACATGCTCGGTAAGTTTGTTCACCTTGACGGCTAATCACAAAATGGTAACCGGGGAAAGGCCAACCACTTTTTAAACTGAGTGGACAAAAGTTGTAACACGCTTTATTTTAATTAAATATTTTTTTTTATTACCGGATTTAATCACTTAAAAATATCAACATGTCGTTTATCAATCTGTGATTTGATTATATTATTTTACGCCAACAAAGCGAAGACAGTAGTGTTGTACTGTAGTTTCCAAATTAAACGAGACTTGTCTGAGTTTATTGTATGTTTAGTTATTTATGTTTTAATTTGTACGACTATTTATTGTTACACGAGAGATTCGATTTTTTTTGTGTTTTCAAATTGAAATCGAACGTCGCCATACTGTATTTTAATTTCTCTTACGCTGCCGTTGGCTTAGTTTTCACCTCGTTTATAAATGGTTTGTGAGTTAATGACCGATATTTTTTTCTGAGTACTGTACCGTGTATTAAATTTTGAAATCAATCCATAAAGCCAAAAGGAGAAGTAAAAAGAAAAAAAAAAAGAAAAGATCAAGATTGGTCATTGGTGGATTGTGAGAATGAGGCCATTCGCCTCCATTGTTGTTTGTTTATTTATGCCAAGGCTGTACAGTACAGATGCGCTAACTAAGCGCTTTGTCTAGGTAATGAAATTTGAATAAGCCGCGCTTTGTTTGTTTGGTGAACCATCAACAGGTGGCGGTAGATTATCTGTCAAAAGATTATAGATTCTTACACAACCAGGCCTCCACATATCAAATCTGAACAACTCGTTCTCAAAAATGACTTGCGAACCTTATCTAACTGAAAAACATTGTTCTGTCACGAGTTGTTCGGAGTCAAGTTATGAAGGGCGAGCATTACTGCTCCTCTGACCATGATGCATCAACAGCATCACAGACAATCGCATTACTATTAAAAGAAATTTGTCAAAATAAGATACTGTATTATAATAAAAAAAAAGATAGATCTTGAGTTTAGAAAAGTTTTCTAAAATATTGGGAATTGATTTGTATCTTGAACAGTATTGCAATAGATTTGATGTACTGTAAATGTTATAAATTTGACTGTCGATGAAACATTCAAATTTTTAAATAAAATTTTCGATAATTTTAATTTTGTAGGCATATGGACTTGTTTAAAGGGCTTTTCAATTCAATTTACATAGGTGATGTTAAAAGCGCTTTATTATTATTAGCGAAACCTGTTCAATTATTTAATCGTTAACCATAGCGAATTGTTTTTAATATTAATTGGTTGTCATAGAGACCATGAGATTTGATTAATTTTACATTTTAAGGCCACCATTAACATTTTATACAGTAAAATTGTAACTTTATAGTACCCGGTATATTAGAATTTTGGATGATCCTCTTTCTCAACCGATTTACGTAACGATATGATAGTTTTGGTGCAAATACAATGATAGTAACCAATACAATTAATAAATACTGTACTTTTAAATGCTCTGTTGCGATATTCCATGATATACCGTTTTTTTTATTGTATCGTATTTATGTACAAGTAGAGTACAATATATTTGCTGTAGAAAGAAGAAAAAAAAGCTAATTACATTATAATTAAGTTTTATAAATGGTAGTTAAGGTCGTTTATAGATGGAGTAAGGAACTATGAACCGTTATCGTTACTTGCTTGGAACTTGAAACTGTTATGGTTTTTCAATAGCAAATTATTCACAATGCATTAGCTAAAAATCATCGATGAATCAAACTTTGTTGAAAAGAAAGCAGCAACTTTTATTAATATGAAATTGTTAATAATAAGTTTTACTTTATATTTAATTCATTATCACTTCAAAACCGTTACAAATTTCACTGCTGTAAAATTACTGCAAATTGTAAAATACAGTACAAATTAAGTGGTTGTCATGGAAATCGTTTGGCGCTGGTTGTTACTTAAATTTTATGGTCAAAGTTTAATTTGAGGGGAATAAGAAATCGTCTGAATTTGGTCATTTAGATATTTAATCGCTAAATGTTCGCTTGCTTGAAATCTTTTAATATTTTTTTTTAATAATTTTTAATTCTGAAATAATGGTGGATGATTATGAGAACGCTATTGGTGTTGTGACTGATAAGTTGTTGAATTTAAGGAATAATCGGCGAAGGTCATTTGTAATTTTTCAATGGACCACTATAGCAATTTTCTAATGGACTCTTTTGTATTTGTGTATTTTCAGCTTTAACAGAAACAGAATGCCGGCCACAAATATCCAAGAGCAGACTGCTCTACTGGGGTGAGTTTTCCAATTTAATTATTTTTATTAATTATTATATACAAAAGCAACTTATAAAAACATAATGGTCATTGTACGAAATTATTGGAAATGGTTCAAATGAATGACATTGTACAGGTGTAGCCATGTTGTATTTCTTGTGTAAGCTTTAGTAGGAGGAGTTAATGATCTATCAATAAGTCACGTGGCCATTTCAAATCTTTATTTAATACAATTGTTATTATAGTCGTGTATTATAATCTTTTTTAGTTTTTCGTATACAATCGTTTGATGATTATAGTTCATGTCCAATATAGTAATGTCAATGTATTTGGTATCTGTGCAAATTGGTTCATTACTAAAGATGATTGGATAAAGTACAGTATATATGTGCTCATTAATTTAAACAAATGTTTTACTTTATAAATCAATACAAATGATTTTAAATTGCATTGTTGTTATGCGCAATAGCTAATTATTGCAGTTAGTAATACGTAATTGTAATCTTGGGAGGGAGTCTATCTTAAACGTGGTATCATTTTAGTCTAGTACAACTCTCATTGCGTCTTAACATTAAGTATTTACGTAATTTCCCGTTGAGTTTTCAAAAGTGCCCCACTGATTCCCAGCGCGAACTAAGTTCTGTTAAAGTCTTAGACGAATTAAAGATTCTTTTGAACATTATTAATGAGTAATGATCCAATAAGATTTCTGTCCTATGCCATCCCTACCTAATTCCTTTGAAATCTCTAACATCACTTTATTGCGTCAGGTTGCATTGAAATGTCACAGTGCGTTGTCCCAGAATAGCAAAAAAAAGAAAGTGAGTTTTAAATCTTAGAAAGCACACATTCGCTCGATACATTTGAATAATGCATAATTTTAAGTGCATATATGTGACGTCATGAAAAGCTAATCGATTTCTTGGATATCATTTTTAAAAAGTAAATAATTTAAAACAATAGGAGTTACTGGGTGGCTCATAAATCAATTAAATGTAACCAGGGTAATTAATTTTAATGTTATGGATTAGATTTCAAAATGGTTGATTATGTAAATTTCTTGTGCTTACCTGTTACTTGCGTTTGGTGACTACGGCGGCTATTTGTGTATGTGCGGCTTTCGTGTAGTCCAAACTGAAAGTGGCTGATTTGTAGAGGAAATGTCCTGACTCTGAAGCACAGTAAAATAATGGGAATAGGCGTTTTTATTTATCAAAAAAAGTTATTATTCTTTAGAAATCCTCTGAGTGGGGTGGAGGGGTTTGGGATTGTATGGGTGGCTATAGCATTGTTGTTTAGCCTAGGAACACATGAATGCCATCATACAGGGTGCGTATGACCTACCTCAACCGAGTTTTTCAAATGCCTTTGATTGTGATGTCACACTCTGTAACGTAATTGACGTGTTCAGCCTTTTATTAATCCGATTTCAACATGCAATAAAATAACAAAAGATTTTCTTTTTTTATATTGTCCAATTTTTATGTATCCGTTTGCGTAAAATGTACCTCCTGGGGGAACAAATACAACTACCAATTAGCAATACAAATCATAATCAGACTCACCCGTAACCCCCCTCCACTCACCACCCCCTGTGGCGTCATGTTATTATATGACGACGTTTCTCAACTTAACGACACTCTTCGATTTCACATTAATATTTTAATATTTCATTATTAATTATAAGCCAATATTACACGCAACATTCATTTAACCTAATTCATTTCAAGTGAACGTTACCGAATTTTACGTCATACGGAGAATTTCCCACCGTTTATGTTAAAAAAAAAAGTTTTTTTATAAATTATTGCTGAATTTCATCTCTATAGTCCATGTCGCCCACACTTCTGGATAGTGCATGCATTTGCATGGCGTTGTGCCATGGATGATAATGATGGGCAATTGGACCAATTCAATATTAGTACTGCAAAGTCGCGAATTTGATGACAGGTACATTTAGAATCAACTAACATTTGCCACTATTTGTTTAGTTTTTTTCTATAATGCAAGTTCTCTATTTTGAGATAAATTTAATGCATTACAATTTGCAAGACAAACTTAACACTGTAGCATACGAATGAATGCACACATTTGGACAAAATAATTTTCAATTGAATGTACTGCATGTCATGATGTCACATGAATACAAATCTAAAATATATAATAATTATTGTAGGAAATGTGAATTGTGCTTATGCGATTTTTAACAAAAATTGAGCAATGTGATGTAAGCTTAACTGAGCGTTTAATAGTTGCAGCGCTACCGATGGCGTACATTAAATTGCTATACAAGCGTTAAAAGAGCGTATTTACTGACTTCGCTACAAAGTGGTAGTTAACGAAGGCAGGGCAGTGTCGGAAACTAGGAATCAAAATGGCTGTAACTGAATGCCGCTACTTTAAAGGAGCCATTTATATGCCGGTAGAGTTGCCAGGTACACGCAATCCAATGAATGTCCAAGTACTACCGGTTATTCTACACATACGCATTTGAATATAATTTTCTCGCCCAGTTGCGTCCGCTCATAAAGCTAATATTATTGTGATTGTTTTTGCATTGACATCAGATTCTCTTATCAGAAAATTTCATCAAATTCATTGTGAAAAAAAGTTATTCAAGTGAAATCAATCGACTGATAAAATCAAATTAAAGTAATAGTGACGGTCACGGTGCAGGTGTCCTGTGGCGTTTTTGTATGTGTAAAATCGTGCTTATTTTTGCCACATTCTTTCACTTAAAAAAATAAACAATTCGAAAAATTTTAAATTTCTATATAAAAAATACAAATAAAAATGAGCGGAAGTCCTGAAGTTGTGGTCGAAAATTCGGTTACAACAAACGAAGCACCTGCTGGGTAAGAAATATTCCAATTATATTGATTACAATTGATTGTATGTTGTGGCGCAAATAAAAGAAAATCAATACAGTACTGTACAACGAATGGCGTCGTCTTGGTTTGTGCAAAAACCTTAAATAAGCACGTTGTTTTGTACTTTTTTGTTCAAGAGTTTATTAATTTGCTGTAGTCAAGCTTATTTTGTTTTGTGGTTTTTTTCTTCAATGTATTGAAAACCAGCACTATTTAAATACATTCTCGTTATTTTTTAATTTTTCGTACAATTTGAGAAATTTCAAAACTATTTTGTTAATTTTTCATATTTGACCGATCCCAGTATATTTTAGTTCATTTAAATTTGATGATTTTATTATATTCATTTGAATTGCATTTTGATTGCATTTTTGTCCAAACTTTTAATTGGTTTATATCAACATTTAGTAGTTTTGTATTGGTTTTTCGTTATTTTTGTATAAAATTTTGATTGTTTTAAGTTTAAATTTGTTTTTTTTTTTCAATAATTATTATTAAACTTAATTACTTTTTTTTGTAATTTAAACAATTTTAGGTTTTTTGCAACGCTACTGACGTAAACAAAGAAAATCGATAAATTTTAGCTAATTTTTTTTTTGTTTGTCGTTTTTCACGCCCTGTAAAGTTAGACTGAACGTTGTTTTTTATTTTTGGTTGGGTTATTGTCTTTTTGAATAGTTTATGCATAACCTAGATGCCTATAGCATGAGTAGGCAAATTTTTAAATATATTTTTAAAAAATTTAATACCTGTGTATATAAAAGGTAAGCGATGTGGAATCGTGGATTATATTGCGTGTTGATGCCCTGACTGCCGATTGGTCGATATTGATTTTTTTTAAATCTAGAAAGCAAAACAGCGTTAGCTGTCTTAATCTTCTTTCATAAAGACAACTAACTTTGAACTAAATGGTCAATTGTAATCATTAAATTAATTCCAATTCATCTTTTATCTGTTTTGGTGTTTATCAACCATTTTAAGAATCATTTTTCTGGTTTTTTTCTCCTTGCTGTCATTAGCACGCGAGTCATGGTTTGGGAAACGTATGGAATCTTCAGCATTGCTTTTTTATCTTTTCTTTTACCCTTCCCTTACAAATGGTATATTCGGTCGTTATAGCAACCAATGATATTTAATGGAGACATTTATATGTGGGTTATACAATACAGTGGGTGCGCAGGTTGTTATAGCGAGACTTCTGTTAAAAAGTATACTCAGAAGTTTATATAAAGCTATTTCCATAGCAAAAAGTCATGTGTATCAATTTAAAAATTAAAATAAACCAGAATCTGAATAAATTATGAATATCGACAACTTACACCTTGTAATATTGTCATTGAGAATACACAATTTACCGGGTGTCATTGTGACAATGTATAATTACCAGGTCATTCACTCCTGCAATTTAAAATTGAAAATATTTGTAGTTATCAGTACTAGTTGATAATAATAAGATTTGTAAAAGCACATGCAGTTTTTTAAAATTATTTTGGGTCTTGAAAATATGAAAGTTGATATGATTGTAATTGACACTCTGTAGAATTTCTATTGAATATGCATGCAGTATAGAGTGTCACGGTGATGGTTCTCATGAAAATGAGGCCGGTTCTATTTTCCATAATACGGTACCATCATTTTGGCTTTAGTTCATGTTTTTAAGTTGCAAAGAGTAATTGGTATTGTTTTTTAATTGAATTTGATTGCTATTTTAGTAATTTGCCGGCGGATAATTTGGATGATATTGAGCTGAAGAATATCCAACTTCAGTATCCAATCAGCCGTTCACTTTCCAAGGACACCACGTCCATGCTCATGCAGGTAAACTACTGAAGTCCCACCTCTTCCTTATAATATTAAAAATTGATACCAGGTACAGTAATTATGTATAAGACAGGCTGATATGTTAGGGAAAATAGATCTAAAACACGCACATTAGTTGTCATTATCTAATCACTATTTAGTTTATTTAAACAAAAAAGAGAGAAAACTAATTTAGGAATTACGCTATTCGAATTTTCTCATGTCCCAAATTGTCATACTCAGCAAAGGTTCATATGTTTTAATGACCGTTATATTGATTATCCTAATTTAGGAGGATAAAGTGGAGACTGCGAATGGGTCGATGCTCGTGGCCGTACAGGGTGACCGAAGTAAACCGGCAATCATCACTTACCATGACTTAGGACTCAATCGTACGTTGACTTGTACAGTAGATTACATATTTACAGTTTCTTTATTTCTTTTGTACTATTTCAGACACGGCTTGTTTTCAGTCTTTTTTCAACTATCCGGATAATCGAGTTTTATTGCAGAATTTTTGTGTCTACCATGTGAACGCCCCGGGACAGGAAGAAGGCTCTCCCACCCTTCCAGATGGGTAATTATTTAATGACAACCCTTCATCACTCATTTTGATGGTCATTTGGCCTACAATGACCTAAATTAAGAATGTTTGTTTTGAGGGAGAAGGGGTGTTCAGTGTTTAGATATAGTAAACCACGCCTATTCATCTGTCTTTTAATTTTTTAAGGTTTGAGTATCCGAATATGGATCAGCTGGCTGAAATGCTTATTGATGTCATGAACTTCTACAAGTAACTTGTAGCAATTTTTAACTAATGGCTAATTATTAATTTAATGCGTAATTAAATAGTTTACGACGATTTATTGGATTTGGTGTTGGAGCTGGAGCCAACATTTTGGCAAGATTCTCAGTACGTAATTTTTTGTTAAAATTGATGTGAATCTTTCGAATTTTTGTTTTAATTACTGAATCACTTGTATAGTTGGCTCACAGTGACAAAGTGGATGCTCTTATATTGGTGAATTGCGTGTCTACCCAAGCTGGATGGATCGAGTGGGGTTATCAGAAGTTAAATGCCCGTCACCTGAAGAGCAAAGGAATGACCCAATCGGCCATGGACTACCTGATGTGGCATCACTTTGGAAAAGTAATTCTCTATATCCAATTTTAACTACTAAGTCACAATCAAATACAATTGTATCAAATAGGCAAGTGAAGACAGAAATCACGATTTGAGTACCGTTTTTAAGCAATATTTTGAGAAAAACGTCAATGCATTCAACTTGGGATTATTTGTCGACGCTTACATCAAGTAAATATAATATACCATAAACGATTAGGATACATTTTTTCTAAACATTTTGGTTACCCTGTTAGAAAGTTAACATTTTGGTTAAATATTTTTTTGTTAATAATTACTATTTTTAATTGTTTTTGAATGATACATTACATGTTTTCTATTGCAGTCGTTCAGACTTGAACATAATAAGAGAATTGGATCCAAGTAAAAAGAAAGGAATAAGGATGATCAAGTATTACTATTATTTGTAACATTGTTTTTGTATATTAAGATATTTTTAAAAAGATGTCCAGTGATGATGATAACTGGAAACAATTCACCTCATGTTGATGACACAGTTACAATGAACGGTAGATTGGATCCAACTACATCAAATTGGATGAAGGTGAATTCGTATTTTTAAATAATTAAATAAACATTGTAAACTTGACAGCTGTTGTAATATAGATTCAGGATTGTGGTCATGTGTTGGAGGAACAGCCTGCCAAAGTTAGCGAGGCCATTAGACTCTTTTTACAAGGACAAGGATATGGTCAGTTTCTTTTTTTTTATATACATTACTCAATTATTGTCATGGTATTACTTTTTTTTCAACCGTTTATTATTTTTGTTAAGTTATTAACATTTAGAGGGAAAACATTCTATTTATTTTTAAAAGTTGCTAAAGTTAACAAGCAATTTAACTTTCACAATTTTGGTTAAAATTAGACAAGTTTTTAATATTGTGATAGTATTATGACAATAGCTGAATAGCTCTTAATATGAATGAGATCATGAGAGAATGAATAATGCACAATCTTTTCTCACTTTATATTTGATTTCTAGTCATTTATGCATTTTATTTTATTTTTGGCCATTGCACAAGTCAATCACTACAAAATCTCAGAATATTGACTTTTGTTACATGAATAACTCCAAATTTTTACATAAAACACTAAGCATATTTTTGTTACACTTGTCTATTGTTTTATTTTTTATTTATTTAGTTTTCTTTCTTTCTTTTTTTTTTTTTTTTACTGTAAATGAATGATTGTGTTTAGCTGTGACACTTCGCTGTGCTAATCGATTACCTTGATTTTGTTCGTTGAAAAGCTGTCCATAACAGGAGAAGAGTCTCCGCCTGTGTCTCTGATTGTAAGTACAAAGTGGTGACAAAATGTATATTGTTTTACAATTCTGGAAAGCCTTTTCACAATTTAAGAATTTCTTGGCTTTTTTTTTTTTGACCACAAAATTGGTTTTTATTGATAGTGCCATCTCTGTCTCGTGTGAAAATGAACCAGTCTCGTTCTCAGTCCATCGATGATGACTTTCTGGCCAATTCTCACCGTCAGGGAGTAAGGATCACTGAAAATCCCATCACTGAACATGCCGTCTGTTAAGCAGTACCGCCACCACAGCCATTCATGCAAAAACGAAATAGTAAATAACAGTCCACCCTAAAATAGTCATGCGATTTAATTATAAAAATTACAATATTTGAATCACATGACTATTTAAATTTTCAACAAAAGAAAAACTTTTTGAGAATTTTTTTGTTCAAAACCACAAACGCAACACTACAGTAATAGACAGAGACACCATATTTGTATTTGAGACAGCAATTCCAATTTTGATTTTTTTTTAGTTTTAAAAAACGATAAGAATCTCGAGGAATATTTTTCTTCTCATTTTTTTTTTGTTATATTTTGTACATTTGGGACATTTTTATTTTAGCTTTATGATATACAGTAATCTCTATAATTATGTGGAGAAAATAATGTTAGTGATAAAAATTAACATTGAGTCTATTTAAAGAGATATAAATTACCGTATAAAGAGCGCTCATTAAATTATAATGTTTAATTACAGTATTAACGTAGTCTTAAATATGAGCGCTCAGTTAAGCCACGTAACCAACGACATCGTTGCATAATGTGAACTCTTTTTAGAAGTGTGAAAAGTGTATTAATTTTACAAAATACGATAACTGTAATAATTGAACAGTGCTCTGATTAATTACGTGTGTAATTCGAGCAAATTTTTCAATTTAAACGTTGGCTCTTAATTTGCATAACATGCAAGCCGCTCATTAATCGGTGTGTGAATTGCAATAAGAAAATAACTGGGCGCTCTGAATTTTGACGCTCTATTTCTCATTCAAAGCAGGTGACTCAAAAAGTAATTATTAATCCATTTTTTATTAGTTGTTAGCATAATTAATGTTTACTAATTATTATAACTTTTGATTTCACTTTTGACATTCATTTTGCTAGTCAACATTTTAAATTTTAATTAGTGAAAGGAAATTAATTAGTCGTCGTCTGCTTATGTAATATGTCGATTCTATCCAACAGCTTAATTTCTAATTCCTAATTAATAATTATTGCATTAGGCAACAAATATTTAATCAAAATTTTTTCTATAAAAAATGTGATAAGAGAAGTTTTTTAAATGAGAAGATGAAAAAATACTATTGGAAAAGAGAAATTTAGGAAATGGTCCCGTGTATCCCTCCTCATTCCACCTTGGCCAAATAAAAACTATTGTAAATAGTCGATATTGTATGTAGTAATTGCTAGAAATTGCTATATAACATTTTTTTTAATTTTTTTTCTTCATCTTTCTGCTATAAAATTGTTTAAAAGATTAAATTTTGAGCAATTTAAGTCGACTTATTTGTTTTAAAGTTTGCTCGCTTTGTTTTTAT
>JAAFCF010006596.1:35192613-35216112 GCA_013389785.1 Helicorthomorpha holstii | reverse complement strand
GTGCAATTTAAACACTTGTTAGTCTTTATAGTTGTTTTAAAGTGATTTTCTGTGTTATGATGTAATACACACTTTAAATACAGCAAATACTTGAGAGCTTATTTAGCATGGATACTTTAAGTACCATCAACTTTGATGAACGTTTTTAATTATATAATCAAATTTAGAGAAAAGAAACTGCTGATGCTGAACTGCAGAAAAAGTTGTCTAAATTAGCCACACAAGCTCTTGAACGGTATGTTATTTAATTGTTTGGTTTAGTTATTTGTAGTTTTGATAGATTATGGTTTAAAGGGCGGAAGATTTAAAAGGAGTTAACAAGTCAAAGGAAATTAAATCAAAAGCGTCATCTCCTATACAGAAGCAAAGACTAATTCCTCCTCTGGGGGTGCAACCTTTGTTTCAAAAAGCGGAGGTTGGGTCCACTTCCATAAGTAAATATATTACGTTCAATTAAAAGCATTAAAATTGCTTGTTTGAAATAAAACTTAACAATAGTTTTAATTTTAGATGTTGGTGGTGATGGAAAGCAGAAGTTGCAGGTGAGCGGAAATGACAGTTACACTAAGGAAGAGCTGCAGGTAATCCGGTTTACATCAGTAATCAACGGTCGGGAATTTTTACCCTGGTTATCGGTGGATCTGAGAGAACGATTTGCGTACCCCATTCCATTCAATGACAAGGATGGAAAGCTGGTTTTGTCTCCTAAGCAACACACTCATTTTCTCAAATGGGTCAGACCAGAGGAAATATGTCACAATCCTAAAATGATTGAAGTTATAGACTATTACAGCATTAAGCAAGTAAGTTTAGGACGTTACATTGAAATATGCTAGTTTTATGTTCTATAAGGTGCAAATTGATCTTATGCACACAAGATTTGTTGATATGGTTTCCTAAAATTCTTGGGTCTAAAAACTGGATTTTTTATGTAATAGACGGTCGTGTCCGATTGCTCATTTGTGGCCTCCTTAGCAATAAGTGCATTATATGAAAAAAAATTTAAAAAGCGAGTTATCACCAGGTAAATTTAACAGCTGTATTTTCAGATTAATTTGTAATAATTTAAATTAATGTAGGATAATTTATCCTCAAACTAAAAATGGAGAGCCAGTGTACAATCCTTGTGGAAAGTACATGATAAAATTAAATCTCAATGGAGTTCCCAGAAAGGTAATTTTATAACTGACGTTGTTAAAGCTTTCGTGAGAATCAGAGTATTGCATACATAAATTACAAAATGTCACTTGTACTAATTTTAATGTAAGAAAAAAAATTGTTTTTAATAGGTGATAATTGACGATTATCTTCCTCTGGGTGTAAATAACGAATTGTTGTGCTCTTATTCTACAAATAAAAACGAATTGTGGATATCTTTGCTGGAGAAAGCCTATCTCAAAGTGATGGGAGGCTACGACTTTCCAGGATCTAACTCAGTCGGTTGACATAATGAATCAATAATCACATGCGACTTTTGAACTTTTTTATAATTTAGAATATTGATCTACATGCTTTGATTGGATGGATTCCCGAGCGAGTGGCTATTCGGCCGGACGATCCGGAGTTTAACAAGGATGCTCTGTTCAAGAAGCTACTTGATCGCTTCCATAAAGGAGATGTCCTGGTTACCGTCGCTACGGGTGAGCTAAGTGACAACGAGGCTTCCAGAGCCGGCCTTGTTCCCACTCACGCCTACGCCATGCTGGACGTCAGAGAAATCAAAGGACAACGTTTGTTTCTGCTCAAGAACCCTTGGAGTCATCTACGATGGAAAGGAAATTATTCTGAAAGAGACAAAGTCAACTGGACCAAGGAACTCAGGGAAGAGCTCAATTTTGATCCTAGAAGTGCTCAGAACTTTGATAACGGTAAGCAGTCTTGTAATAGACCATCATTAGCCTTTATTTTTAATACATTCGAATTCCAGGTGTTTTTTGGATTGATTACCAGTCAATATGTCGTTATTTTGATGTAGTATACATGAACTGGAATCCGTCGTTGTTCAAATACACTTACTGTGTTCATCAGTAATATAGCTGATCTTAACTTAACTAGTTTGATCAAATAATCATGAATAATAATTGACAGGACTTGGGAGGCTAACACTGGGCCAGTAAAGGATATGTATAACATCGGGGACAACCCTCAGTACAGCTTGAATCTTTCAGCTGTCAATTCGTCAGCAAATGCCGTTTGGATTCTTCTAACAAGGCACATCACTGACAGAGTAAGCACAGGTCATTCATAAAGTGACGCAACTTTATTAGACATTTTGGTATAGCAATGGGTTGTATCACTTTGTGAAGAACGTTTAGTTTAACATTGAAAGAGAGGAACTCTTATTTGATTTAAATTTTAAAGTTGATTTGGCTGCTTAATTATTGTTTAATAACTTGCAAGTGCAATTTCGATTCCAAAAATTTGTCAATTGTGGAGTTATTTATTAATAATGACATTCTTATGATACTTTTGGATAACCATTGTGATAATTTTAGGAGGACTTTGCTCAAAACAAAGAGTACATAACAGTGCTGGTCTATAAAAATGAAGGGCGAAAAGTTTATTATCCTTGTAAGTGATATGAATTAGTCTATTGTGTTGTTTTAATAATTGTGATGCTATACTAAATTTCAGATGATCCGCCTCCTTACATCGATGGCACTCGTATTAATAGTCCACATTATTTATGTAAAATGTTATTGGACGATTCCTCCAGCTTAAAATATACGCTTGTTGTGTCTCAATATGAAAAAACCAACACTATAAGGTTAGCATATTCCTCCTTCGTAACATAATTTAGAAATAACATGAGATGATATTTTAAGATTTACTCTGAGGGTATTTTCCACCTGTCCATTCAACTTAACTAAAATTCAGAACAATTACAAGTTTAAACAGGAGGTAAATTTGATTAATTTAAAAAATAAATTTGTTGTTTATTAACAGTGTCATGTTCTGTATCCTATAATGTCAAATTAATTGAACAGGATATTTTCTGCTTGTTATTTGAATACGTAAATTTTATGTTTAGGTAACAAATGGCTGCTGGAAAGGTTTGACAGCTGGAGGCTGTGCGAACCATCCTTCAACTTATCCTAACAATCCAGTTTATCAAATTCAATTAAACAGTTCATCCGATGACAACCAACTGTTGATTGACCTCAAAGGACCAAAGTTAGTTGGTTTTTTTTTTTTTAAAAATGAAATCTCTTAAATTTATTGAAATTTAAATTTAAGGCAATTTCAAGTTGGATTCGACGTGGTGACCGTTAGCGTAACGAACTCAAATGTAACAGCTCCTTTTATAAGAAAAAGTTCAGGACCATTTCGGTAAGAACATTTTTAAATATTATCCGAAAAAGCTAAGAATTAAGCTTCGACTATTAACGATTCTAGATCTGGATTTGTCATATTGGACATTGAAAATATCCCCAATGGAATTTACAATGTAATTCCGAGCACATTTAATCCAGGCCAGGAAGGGCCTTTTTTCCTCACTGTCAAGGCCTCTTGTCCTTTCAAAATCAACAGAATTCAATGAGTCTTAAATAACTAATCAAAGGTGAGCTTCAATTTATTTTTTAAAGATTATTTGGAATTATCACATCGTATTCAAACATTACATAATTTTCTCGTGTGAAAGACAATAAGAGAGTTAAAGTTATGCACATAATATTTAAAGAATAAATTTATTTTTAATGAAGTTAATTAGCGGATGTTTAGCAATTGCGGTGTTTTGGTTGGATTGCTGCCGACCATGCTACGAACGTATACGGCTGTTTTATAACGGTAGTACAGCTATTACCGTTAAATGACGTACTACTTTCTTATACAGAGCGTGTATACTGTAGATGCATTCACAAACCACTTTATCCGTAAGCTTAATTTAAGATTAAAAAATCACGAAATTTGATTTTATAATTGATCGCAAATGCGATGGACGAGTACAGCTTTAATATTTTGAAAACCGTTTTAAGTGTTCAACGTCTCGATTCCAAGTTTCTTGATAAGTTGTCCAGGATCATCTGATTATTTATGACTGAGAGGTTCCTATTCAAATCAATTTATTAGTAATTGTTATTCAATTGAAAAAAATATATTGAACCATAGATGATTTTTCAGTTCCTGTTGTTCTCTGGATTTAATTCCTACGTCAAATTCTGAATAATTGTAAAGATTAATTACAATTAGGTTTTAGACGATCAATTAAATTAAACTTACGATACTGAGCAGATTTAGCGTGTCTAATTGCTCGTAAAGATTCAGCTAGCAAATGCTAACAAATTAATGGGAGATTGTACTTTATGTTCAGTTTCTGTATTTAAATGACTATAATTAATAATACCATTTTCTCAAAGTTGACTAGTCCATCTAAATAAGTTTTGTTTCCTTCGTGTGAAAATAACAAATCTGAAAATACGCATTTAATTAGTTGTCCAATTTAGTACATTTTATTTTTGAGTAAAATTCATATATGGGTAGACATTTTAGATTGTTACCTTTAATGAGCAATGGAACCAGTGGAATAAGCGGTGGGCTCATCTTGCTGACTGTCACCCTGTATATTCGGTGGTTCCTCGAAGGGTCCATCAAACTTTCAAAATCACTGAATAACTTTTTACATTTTCCAGCCAATTTCTATTTAAAAAAAATACAGTATGTAATAATTTTAAATACAATTATTGTGTTGATGTTTTATAGTAATGAGGATTATATTTGAATTTTAAAGCATTTTTGTTTTAAGGATTATGACTCCATGGACTGTCTACATGCCTCCCATGTCTGTGTGAGTCTAATAACAGCACTGTTACTGATCCCCATTACGATGGCTAAGAAAGCACTTAGATTTTGCAGCTCGTAACAGCTAAGTTTGACAAAAATATTTAAAAATGTTAATACACGGGTCTTAAATTTGAATATTTATTGTAAAACGTAACTGTTGTGCTATTTTGATGAACTTCTTCAGGAGTTGTGTCCTTTTATTGAGTGATTTTGTTAAACAGATCTCAGTGGCTGGCCATAATTGAAGAAGATTGAAGCGATGGAGGAAAAGATCCAAGTTGCTCGAAAGCTGTTCGCGGCCAAATGAATGATACAGAAGCTCGCACTAAATTCAATCGGTAATTAATCTTTATTTTACGGGTAGCACGGCCCATTAAATGGTGATTTTGTAAAAACTGATTTTGATTGAGGTTTTGGTTTACTAACCTCGTGTACATAGTTAAACAACTCCCAGTCAATAGCCGTAATACAGTAAGCGATTTCCTTAGATGAATATTCTTCTAATGAACTAAGCATGGGCTGGTTAGGACCATCCTGCTCAGATAGTGGAGTCTACTTATAAGATAAATAGTTTAAAATGTGATTATAGTAGCTAAGTTTCAATCGTTATTGCTACCAGGGCATCTAAATGTTCTTTGGGAATAATAAATAGTCGACTATTGATGGACAAATTAGTTAGAAATCCAAAATCTTCATCTTGAAAAACTATTTTCTCTCTGGTGGACTTAACTTCTACAAGCAAAATGCCCTCCTGTGGGATAGACATTTTGTCAGCCGCACTGCGTTTTACCTTGTCCGCAGTCACGCTCATATTCATTTTCAAAGTGCAATACGTATGGTCAGCACAGTAAACCTTGAACACACCTGCAAAGGATTTTGAAATGTTAACTGTCCAATAGACACCATGTTGCAATACATTCACAGTGAAAATATTTAAAGTATTATTTACAGTGATCGTTGCTTGAGATTGGTTGTCTTTTTCCATTGTTGTTATTATCCATGGAAGATCCTCCTGGTCTATTTCCATCTTCAGTTGCTTGTACGATGTGTCCATTGGATAAAATTTCCCAAACTTTTGTTAATTTTTGCCGGTTTTGATAACTGAAATGCAGATAAATGGATTGTATTGATTTTATGTGACTAAATTGACCGTACTTTTGATATTCGGTGGCAATGTCCATCACTGTTTCTAAAGCGCCTTGTAGATGCCCATAGGACATATGGTCTGCCCGAACTACTTTCGTCATATCCTGTTGGAGGAATATTAGTTTTGGAATAAAATTCATTAAACGATCCAATTACTTCTATGAGTGAAACAAAAGTTTCATCTTGAAATGCCTGGTCTCCAATTACAAAAGTCCAATTGTGAAGAAAGTGGATGACCTTTCTCTTGAAATTCAATACAAAGTTATGGTCTTGAGTTGGATTGGAAGACTCGATCAAATAAGTGTCATTTAGTTAAGGACCAAAACTTTAAAATATTGTTAAGAGGAATAAAGCTCATCAACCAATGGCCAGATTTCATAAAATATTAATGAAGTTAATTAAAGGATATAATTTCATAAATTCTGTACAAAGCTGCTGATACGGCATGAACAACACGTGAGTAAACAGGAAGTCCTCAACTGAAGTATCAATACTATCGACATTACTGCTCTCTACATTGACGCAAGTTTCCAGCAGATGTTCCAAGATCTTTTGTGGCATACCAGCAATGATTAGAAAGCGATGCCTCTGTGCTTTATCGTTTGTTGATGTCATGAGGACATTCTGCAGGATAAGAACATCCTGTCCATGTTCTTTCAACCGGACGGTGTTTGCCTCAACGTCCTTTAATATTCGATTGAAATCGTCTTTATCGACAGACAGAAAATGGCAATTGTCTTGAGTAGTGACAATTGTGGCTGCTCTCGGTGCATCGTTTACCAAAGCCAATTTGCCAAAGTCATCGCCCTCGTTAAGTGAGCAAACGGTGCCTTTGCCGTGGATTACCACGTCTACTGAGCCCTTCATTATAATATACCATAGGCGTCCTTCATCCCCCTGGTGAAACACTTTAAAAAAAACTTGTTTATAATAATACAAATGAAACTGTAAGATGTTTACAAATTGTTCCTTTGTGGTGGTGAACTTCAAAGGCTAAAACGGTAGATAATTCTTTCTTAACGGAAGTGGACAAATGAGATAAGGCTTTGATGTGACGAAGCTCGTCGTATATTGTATCAAGATCTTCGACTGTCCGGTCGTATGGTCTACAAATAGAAATAAAGTTGTTAAAATGAGCACTCTGTAATGGTAATTCAATGAAAAAACGTGGTTAAAATATTTGACCAAATATACATTGATTGAATTTAATGGGTAAGCTTACAGTTTTCTTAGTATCATCCTTAGCAAGGCATCAGGACCGCTTTGTAACAAAACTGGAAGCACATAGGGAAGATCAGCTTTTGCCTCAGCAATTTGTCCGTTGTCTACTTGAGAGGTCTCCGGATGCCCAACTATAGGACTAATTACATCATTGTGAAAACGATAAAACAAATATTTATCCTGAAAGTGGCTTTCGTAACTGACTAAATAATAAATGATGATTAAATCGTGATAAGTCATTTAAAGAATTTTACTGACCATGACTAATGATTCCTTCCTCCAACAGCGATTGCCAAGCCATTACAGCTTGCGTTCTTGTTCTCACAATTCCTTTTAATTGAAGCAGCCAATCGACCATCTCAACGCCGACCATGCAGCGATGATATGTTTTCATATGATATTTTCGGTCTCTAATTATATTAGCATGGGACAGCATAAGTGTCCTCAATATATGGCCACAACGCAACATATTCTCACTGGGCTTTTGAGTGATGGGCATGGCCGAGTAAGGGATGGAAACATCTTGCATTTGAACCCAAACTGATGGGTTGTGCTGGACAGGAATTTGACCATTCCATAAGCAACTAGACGATGAACGTTGAAGTCGATTAAGAATGCCTGTGGACACTTTAAAAAATACATTTAAATTAACTATTGTCAGGGTCATTTGCAATGATTATCAATGCATTTATATTTTTTAATTAAGTTGATATAGATGCACAGCATTCAAAAAAACTGTGGTTAAAAATTAATCACTTATAATTATCAACTCGTTGAGAGATTTTATGAAAACGAAACTCCAATTTAATTACTGTATAATTGTTTCTCATTGTCTATTACATGGTGCGTTCATTAAGTTAACTTAGTTTTTATTGCAAATGACAGTTTTGTACCACGTAGTTTTCAATTGAAATAATATTGCACAATTTTTGTTAATATCATATTTACAGTGTCTTTGGTCCTTGTTTTGCTTGATGTCTTTTGTCTGCTGATGGCGTAATGGGCTTAGATGCAAAATGGCTTCTTCGATCTGCTTTTTATTTTGCTTATTTTATGTACAATATTGGCTATTACTAACTTTGTTTAGCACATACAGTAATTTTAAGTTTTATTTACCTGGTGGATTAGCCGAAAGTGCTTTTTCTCAATCCTGAGAAGCTGACAAGGTTGATGTGTGATGACCGTTGCCTCTCTGGGGCTTCCATCTAACACTGATTCACCAAAAGCAGTACCTATTCCCAATATACATGTCGAACCCCTCACTTCCTCCTCCTATATATTGTTAAGATTATTATTAGTTATTGGGTCTAATGAAAATGGTTCTATTTTTAATTAAAATATACTCTGAGCTGATATTTTCTGCTTTTCCGTCTAATACGCAACATTTCAATGAAAATTGAGGACAAGATTACAGTTAACAGTGTTGTAACTGCTCAATTATTATTTATTAATTATGGCACCTCAAACCAATTAAATTATGCCATCTCAGCTGTTTATACGTTTACGTTGCGCTTTCTAATACAGTACAATGAAAGTCTATGGATCAGCAGTTTACACTTTCTATTAAGATTTTATCATACTGACACCTTGTACAACACTTATTTTCCATATAAATTACTGTATACAAGAAGTCAGTTATTATTTTAAACTCAAAGTTTTATTTGTTGGCATAATAACCTGAAAGTTTTAATATTACCTCATCGTTGTTGTTATTGTTGTTGATTTTCTTGTTGGCCTCCACACTTCCGCTTAAGATGGTGTACCAATTAGTTCCAGCATCTCCTTGTCGAAATACTTATAATCGATGTGTCATTAGTTAATTTATGGGTGACCTTAATGGTGATTGATTACTTACAAGTGATATCTTTATCCAATTTTTCATAATAGCCATACTTGGCCAGCTGTCTAATTAGATGCGAGTCAAACTGCTTAAAAATGTCAAGTGATTGCAAATATTGTATGGCGGCTGTCACTTCAGCCTCACTTCTCTCCTGAGGACTGCAATTAAATGACCGCAATCATAACGTGATTAACATTGTTTTAAAAAATTTATTTTAAAATTAAAGATGCATCATTTATAGAACTTTCGATTTTGATATGAAATGATCACTATCAACTGACCATTATACAATTGGTTTTAATTCTGCATTATTTTATTAATTAATTTAAATTGTAATTCAATCAAAAAATCAACAACTGACACTCTGTAAGTTTTCTATTGATAATACATGTGTTACAGAGTGTCACTCAGTTGGTAAACTTTTAAATTAATTTTATATACTAAATTCGCAAGTTCACAGGAAAAAATTCAATATTTTTTTTTTCGGTACGAATGAAAATTGATGCACATGTTGTTTTATTTTTGGTATTATTTTTTAACTAAGAAATAATTGGCATGCGCTGATCAAATGTATTAGATTTAACTTAATTGTTTACCATTTGTCCATGGCTTCCATCCATAGTTCTTCATTGTCCGACATTTTACCTCCACGTGACACACATTTAAGTGTCTCACTGTGTATGTGTGTCACTTCCACAGCTGTACAGTAGATACAATAATATTATTATTATGACAGCCAGTATTTGATTACTACTATATTAATTCAATTGATGACGTCAGTCAATAATATTTTTTCGTATATGTTTAATGCTTTTTTTTATTATTATTAATAGTTGAATTTTACTTAATAATCAATCCAGATGCCAGTTTAACTTTTATCTTTCATGTTAATGGTAGATTATTGCTACGAAACTCAAATTTTATTCATTTTATCGGTTAATGAACGCCAAGATTACTTTTCATCATTTTATTAATAGTTATTTACCGGTAACTACCGGTAATACATATTTATCCGAATTTCGTCCACATATTCAGATACGATCAATTTTATTTTGTAAACAGATTTAGGTCTAGTCTACAGTATATTAAGTAGTTTGTAAGTTAATTGCATTGTTTTTAAGATGTAAGATTTAATTAAAATTAATATTTTTTGCCAAACATTATTCTGTTTTTTCAGTTGCATAATCGATTATGAAATCTCTACGGCAGCTCAAAAGAATGAAATAATTTTTTAACTAAACCTTTTGCAAATAAATCACTGGAATGTCGTCGTTTTTACGTACCGGTAAATTAAGTTTAAAATTAACAATAATATTTTATTACGGATAATAAGAAAAAGTCATTTATGACAATTTTCGAGAATTATGTAACATTTTTTTTTTAATCTACATTGACTCATGGGAATTATTTCGGTTCTTATGGTTACGGTTTCATCATGGATGTCTAGTATAGATAAGGACTGTTTATTAACATGCTCTGTTAATTGCGATTCCTTATGGGCGCCCTCTTTGAGTTATTGAGTAGATTTACATTCACTGTAATAATTTACTCAAAGGCTCAAAGAGGGCGCCCATAAGGAATCGTTAATAACGTTTGAGAGAGAATTTTAAAAAACTCCCAAAGTCTGCAGTTATTATTTGTAATAAAAGTTTATGGTGTGACCAAAGTCTGTTTCCCAGAAATTCCCACTGTATAGTTGAGTTGAATATTTTGTGTTGTTGTGACGGTTGTGTTTGATATGTGTTATGGAATGATTTGAGCAGATTTGATCAAATAATATTTCTAATTAAGTTTGTATAAATAGTTAACAAAATGAGTAGTAGAGAAAACGATTCGTCAAAAGCCACCGAGTTTTTAAAAGAAATGCTGAAGCTGGGGTCGTCAACGCCGTTAGCTGCTGCTTCGAACTCATTTTTGAACAGCGGAATGGTCGTAGCTTCACCGGTTACTTCTAATTCGTCACATGTTACAGACAAAAACATTGGTAATCAATCAAAATAATCATTTTGTTTCAAACAAGATATGTATTTAAAGGGATTTATTTGGGTTTTATTCGATATGATGTTGACAGAAAAACTACGCAGAAGTTGAAATAGTTACTTAGCTACACACATTGTTCTTAACGAACTACTATTTAAAACATTTAATTTATAGTTTATGGATACTTTAGTGAAATTAGTTTTTTGTTGTCATTTGCATAATTTTTATTTTTAGATTTATCACCAGGTAGTTCTTATGTTAATGGAAAATCTGAGAACATGTTAAGCAGTGCTGATCCAGCAAACCAAAGGCAGCGAATGTATTACATTGTATTTAATCTATTTATTAAAAACTTTGGTGTTTTAATTTGGATAAATTGTTATAATTATAGTGTGTTGACTCCTAATGACGATGCAGTGAGTTACGGTGTTTATGGAAGTGATGTCGATGTACTTTGTCATAAATACAATCACACGTCTGGAAGTAGCAAAGTAATTTTTTATTATTTTATTACTTAACGGTGTTAATCGTTAATGAAATGTTTATAATGATTGATATGTAATTGGTGTCTATTAATATGGGCTGGGAGAAGTTATTTGTGTCAATGATCGGGGAACGGATACTTTGTATGATTCATTGATAATATTTGTTATACAGAGAATCACGGTTGCCAGTTTGGTTTATCTTTTAAGTTAATAATTTTATATGTTACATTAACCAGGTTAAAATTACAAACATAGTGAACAGCGCTTGGGAAACACGTTACTATTACGGACAGTTAGTTTCAGTCCATTTAAACAAGAATTACATCGCTTACGCTATTAAAAGTGAGTATAAATTTTTCAAATATTTGAATTCGTTAAGCTAATTATACAATAATGTAGTCCCGGCGAGTGAAGATGGGGCAGTTCGTGTAATCAGCCGCAAAACAAACGGACGACTTTTGCTGCGAGGGATGCAGGGTTTGGTTGTTGACTTGTCGTTCGCTCACTTGCTCAACGAGGTTCTACTTGGTGCCATTGATGAACACGGAAACGTTTTTGTGTACTCCATTAAAGAAGAAGAAGATGGAACGAATTTATCTGAAACTTTAATGCTGGAAGTAAGGCGCTCGGATGCAATGAACAAGAGTCGTTTACGACGCCTCATTTGGTGCCCTTATGTGCCTGAAGATTCTTCGACTGATGAAGAAACTGAGAACACAGACTCTGCTAAGACGATGGTTGTCACGTACGCTATTGAGGTTAGTTTGTTTTTTTTAACCATTATTATATGATAACAGAAAAATGTCTTTATTGATTATTATTACCAGGCTGAGATTTGGAATGTTGATACTGTGTCGAAGGAATATGGTTGTGGTCCTTTATCAACCGAGGGCATCATTGAAGGATATCAGTACATAAAAGAACATAATCTGGTAATTAAAAATTTAATTGGATTGGTGTCTTAATTCTAAAGTTATTAAAATATGAAACTTGCATGGGACCTTTCAATATTAAATTTTCCAAGTTAATATATAGAGCTTTGTAATGCGGTTTTTGGAAGTATAAATGCATCACTGATTCTTGCACAAAAAATGAAAAACAATTACAATTTTATTTTATTTAAAAGGTGGTTACTGACGCAGCTTTACCTCCTGATGGCACAGCGTTGGCCACTGCAAGTGACGATGGTTCAATCAAATTTTTTCATATTTTATCTTCCATTGACAATAGAGAGACCGCCGCGTAAATTTTAACTTTTAAAATTGATCGGGTTCATTGTTTTGCAATATTTTTTAATTTATTTACAGTTGTATGCACAATTGGGTTCCCCACGATGGTAGGCCTCTGTCTTCTTTATTTTTTTTGGACAACAAGCAGCAGGCTCAAACGGAGTAAGTTTGATTGTTAGTTTTTAGTAGCTTTTGGTTAACGGTTTAAAACTGTGATATTAGCGACAAATATTGGAATTATGCTATTACTGGTTGTGACCAGAACCGAGAGCTCAAAGTTTGGAACTGCGCTACTTGGACTTGCTTTCAGACTATAAGGTAAGTACGTTATATGTGCTCTTGTGGCTTGAAAGTTTATAATATGTACGTTTAAGATTCGAGTCTCCTGAAGATGTCAAATTGAAGCCAGAGTTGATAGCTCGGTTGGATGATAGTGCAGAGTTTCTCATCTTATCCAACATTACACACCGAGTAAGTTCATTGGGTTTATTTAATCGTGACTAGAACATAATAATGGCTATACAGGTGCTGTATGTGCTACACATTTGTCTGAACCGAGAGCTAGGAATAGCTAAGATTGATTCCATTTCTGAGTTCCCAGTCGCTCATCCTGTTCTGAGCTTTGACATCTTGGATATCTGTAGAAAGACATTCAAACAGAACTTAGAAGACGATGAATTTAACGGTAACTTTATATTTTATTATGTTTTTATATAGAAACTTTAAATACAGTAATTTGTTTTCTTAGAACAAATGAGAGAAGATAGTCCAGTAGAGAAGACAATAGATGATGTAGATGGAGTTGTTGTAAAATTAGTTTACGTGCAGCCTAAGTATTTTATTATTTTTTAATTAATTAAAATTTGTTTATTTGATAGCTTTAATTTAATTTAGATCGCTGCAAGAATGTGTCATTGCGTTTCGGCCTGCTTCTGATGTTAGCACGTCGAAATCTTCTGCTTCCGTGAACTTAACTCCGAAATCTTTGTGTAAGTTATTTTTATGTGTATATTGGTATTTTGAAAAATTTTTAAATGTGGTTAAAATTATTATTGTGATTATTTAGTTTTTAAGGACACGTTGCCCGACTCTGGTTATGATTTCAACAAAACCAATTCTTTGTCTCCGGGAGTTCCATTGCCCGCTACCGACGTTAGTTTTTTGACACCTGATGTATTTACACTGCCTGCCGATCAGACGTCGAGTCCAGTGAAATCCGTTTTAGATCGTAGTTTGGTCAATCTTGACGACTTACCCTCTCCCAAAACCATTCAATTGTCGTCTGGAGTCAATGATCAAGCTAAAGAAGTTGATGATTGCAAAAAGAGAGATTCGCTGAAGAGTACAGGAAGTTCTCCCAGTCTTGAAGTTCAGGAAATTTTAAATAAAAGCTTGGCTGATGATGTGGTTGAGGTTGAGACATTGTCGGTTACGGCTCCAGCGCTACCAGTCGATATTAACGAAAATAACTCCAGTCTGTTGATGGAACCAACCGAGAAAGCCGATGGTTTAGTTGATCTTATGAGTTTAGTGGCAAAGCAGGAATCACAAACGAGCTCCAGAACCGCGTCTAATTCTTTCAGCACTTCATTGGCTGCGATTCCCTGCATCCCAGACGACTTCACTAATAATAAAGTTCCAATTGGATGGCCTGCAACGACTTCTTTGCCACAGCATTCAGTCGAAGATGATATACAATCAGCTGTTAAATCACCAGTGGTTCAGCATGGCTATAATATTGATCAGGATGCTAGGATATTGCTCGAACGGTAAGTCGATTGATGCCATTGTGTCAACTAACACTTTCATTCTTCAATGAAATCTATGAAGTATTGGGTGTCGTTATTGAAAACTAAAAACATTTTTTGTTGCATTTGTATGGGTTGCTTTTTGTATTTAGTGTTTCGGCTAATGTGTTGACGATGACTCAGAGCATGCAGAACGTGGTTCAAGTTCTAGACAGTCAGCAATCGCAGTTGAACACTTTACAGGAAAGCTTAAGCGAAGTTCAGACTGGTCGCATATTTTCTAGGCAGATGAAAGTTTTGTCCAGTTCGCAAAAAGATTTAACTAGCAATCTAAAAGCTTTGTTGGAGAAGCATCATCACGCAGAAAGTATTAATGACGTATTTAAATTTTGAAGTTTTTATTGATTGATTTGTTTTTGTTTTCTTAGCAAGCATAATCGGTACCATACTGAAAGGCCATGAAGAGAAAACCGTAGGTCTTCTTGCTCAAGTAGCTAACAGTAACAGCGTTGGAAGATTGGAACATGCTGTTAAAATGGAATTTCAGAACAGCGTTCTACCTCGTAAGCTTATCTATGCCAAAAACTTTTTGCAAACTAATGTTAATTTTGCTTTGTATATTGTTTTTGTAGTGATGACGCGTGAGATGAAGCAAATGGAAACGGCAATGCATTCAGAGTATACTCGTCGTTTAGCGACCACTGACTCACTACTTAGAGATAATTTGCATAAATTAGTTGAATCAAAAGTAATAAGTAAAAGTTCAGTTCTCTTGCTATATCAACTTTAACCAAATTGATTTTAGACGTTTTTATCTGGGGTGTCTGGTGCCATGGCCACTGCATTTCATGGATCCATCAGAGCTATATTTCAAGAACTAATTCAGAATTCTGTTTTTCCTGTATTTGAAAAGCTTTGCCAAAATATGTTTTTAGAGATTAACGAGGCGTTCAGGAATGGAACCAAAGAGTGTAAGTCTCATTATTGCGTTACTTTAAATTTAGTTTTAGCTATCATTTTTGTGTTTTTCATAGATTCACAGCAATTGGAAGTAAATTTAGATAAGGATTTGCAGCTGACCCAGAAGGTGGTGAACGGCCAGATGCAGGGTGTGATAGAAAAGCTCCAATCGAGTACTGAGCAGATGACTTTAGCTGCCGGTTCTGAAATTAACAGGCAATTGCAAGCTACGCTGAAAACGTATGCATTTTTTTTGCTACTGCCTTGACTGATTGCGCTGATTGAACAATCTTGTTTGTTTTAAGATTTGAAGAAGAGATGTTTGTTAAGTTGAAGGAACAGATGTTGTCATCTATGAAAGAGCATCAAACGGTTATTGGAAATACAGTTGTCAATGCTATTCGTTCTAGAACAGTGACTCCTGTTCCAACCGATTTCCAAGTCTCTCAGGCGCAGATACTGCAGCTTATTCAGCAAGGGCAAATTAACGCCGCTTTTAAACAGGTAAATTACAAGAAAATTTTATGTACTGTATAACAATAGTAAACTGTTTCTAGTACTAAAGTTTATAACTTTTTGAATGTAAATTGGATTATTTTGATTTTTTTTAGAATTTAATATGTTATTTAAATTTGTAGGCTTTATCAGTGAATGATTTGAGCTTGGTTATGTTTTTATGTGAGAAAGTGAGTCCATCTCAGGTTTTTGGACAAGGCCCATGTCCGCTACAATCACCTGTTCTCTTATCGTTAATCAGTCAACTATCAGCCGACCTTGAATCTCACACTGAACTTAAACATGAGTATGAATAGCTATCAATCAATTATTTTACCATAATTTATCGTTTTTAATTTTATTTAGGTATTTGAAGGAGGCTGTGATGAATATGGATATGTCCGACCCAGTAAACTGCAATCACAGTCCAAGAGTATTAGAGAGCCTTAAATCTAAACTTCATACTTATGTTTTGTCCCATCCTAACCAAAAGATAACGAAAGATATGCGGTTGCTACTCATGGCAACCACTTCCATTCTTAAACCAAATTTAGCCTCCATTTAATACTTTTCCGTTTGTTTAATTTCATTGCAATTGGCAGAAGACGCAGTTGCTATTACTGAAAAATGTAAGACATTTGCTTTGGCATAAAACAAGATTTTTATGATTGTACAGTATTATTCAGTTTAATCTTTTTCGATAATTATCGCTTTTTTCATATACTGTATTTTGAATTTTTAATCAATTTTTGTCAAAAATGGGCTAACTGTGATGTTAGACCACGTTCGTTGCATTTCAGTGGCAATTTTTGAGTATAATTTCGTTTTGAATATTTCTCATCTATTTCCTTTTTTATCATTTTAGCTTATTCAAGTTTTTTACCTTTTGCAATTTTATTATTATTCCTGGACACTAATTTTAAACTGGCGAGTACATGTCTTTTTTTTTAGGAAATGTCACAACTTTTTTAGATACTTAATGACTTTATCTAATTTAATAAGAATTAGTTGTGTGATTGAGCGTTTTTTATAATTTGGAAGAAAAACTGAAGATCTTTAGTAATGGTTTGAACTTTTTAGGAGCCCAATCACTCCGGTGTGCACGATATAGCGTAACATTTAGAGCCACCATAACATTTGGATCAGCAACGATATTGTCTATTTCAAGTAAACTTATTGAACAAATGTTGTGTCATCTTACATTTGAAAAGTTGTCATTTATCTTTATCCAAAAAAAATATATAATATCCAGTATTTTAAAATAGAAATAGGGTGAGACTTAATTTGAACTATTACTGAAATGCTTCTTCGTAGTATTTTCGTTCGGGGTTCAAAGCCTTTTACGATTAACTGTATAAGAGAAATTCAAAGTCATGTCAGTGGAGAACAACACGAGCAACAAAAGCAATTTCAAAGTTTGTACTTTTTTAATTTTATTAAATTTAATTGACAGCGATTTAATTGATTAATACTCCATCTATTATTATTATTATTAAAGGTAAATTTGAGAGGGTAAGCTTAGATGACTGTCGACCGCTCTATATGGATGCTCAAGCAACAACACCATTAGTAATTCATTTAGCAAATGTTATCATATTTATTAAGTTGCATTGATATTTGTTTTTTTTTTTTTTTAATAGGATCCAAGAGTTTTGGATGCTATGTTGCCTTATTTCACTTCTTACTACGGAAATCCCCATTCACGCACTCATGCTTATGGATGGGAAAGTGAAAAAGCAATGGAAAAAGCCAGAACTGTAATTATTATTTTAGATAGTGTTTCATAAAATTTAAAATTAAGCATTTAATCTGATAAGAGTTATCCGTTGCTAACTACATCATTAAGGTTTTTCTTGACTATAAGAATTTCTTTTCATTGTTATATATTATACAATATCATTCGTCGTCCCAAACTCGGTTGCTCTGTCGTTAAAAGCCGCAAGTTAATGACATTGCTGTAAGGTTTTATTAAATAACTCAAAAAGTGATTTAAAAAGTGTAATAAACTTCACAGTGATGATGTTTGATACATCAGTGATTTATGTTGAAAATAGAGAGCTTGTGGGATCGAACAAGTAGCAAGTGTCAATTAAGTCGCATTGATCAAATGAGGGAGAAACAACTGAATTAAATTTAACCACAATTGAACATTGCTTTTTAGTTGCTACTTGTTACAAGTTTTGCTATTAAATTGATTTAAGCAAATTGTATTATGTTATATTTATCTGTAAAGTTGAATTTTTCTAACTCAAATGCCTTTTTCACATCGTCAGGATTTCAGATGTTAAAAATTCACTAAATATCAACTAACTTTATAAAAAAAGCTTATGACAAACATGCATGATGAGAAAGACTTATTTTTTTTGTAATTATTTAGCAAGTTGCCGACTTGATTGGAGCCAACCCAAAGGAAATTGTGTTTACAAGTGGAGCAACGGAATCCAATAATATGGCAATTAAAGGAGTTGCTCGATTTTACAAAGAAAAGAAAAAGCACATTATTACAACACTGACGGTTTGACAACAATAATTTAACATATTCATCAGCGTTCAAAATCTTATCATTATTATTCTGATTAAAACTTAGGAACATAAATGTGTACTTGAGTCGTGCAGACACATTAGCAAAGAAGGATTTCAAATAACTTTTCTCCCAGTCGACAAACATGGCTTGATCAGTATTAAAGTAAATATTTATTGTTAATTTTAAGCTTTTAAGGTTATGTAATGTTTATGGCTTATTTCAGGATTTGGAAGCCGCAATTCGACCAGACACCTCGCTTGTATCGATTATGACTGTAAATAATGAAATAGGAGTAATTCAACCGTTGACAGAAATTGGTAATCTGATAATATAAAGCTTAAAGCTATAAATTATTTTTTTTTTGTTTTGGGTTTTAAAAGGTCAATTGTGTCGTGAAAGAAAAGTGTTTTTCCACACTGATGCAGCTCAAGCTGTGGGAAAAATCCCAATGGATGTTAATCAGATGAATATTGATCTTATGTCAATCAGTGGGCACAAGATTTATGGTCCTAAAGGTGATTATTAAACAAATTCACATATTAAGTAAAAAATAATGCGCTGAATGTCTGGATTTACGGTAAAATTGACAGGTGTCGGAGCACTTTACGTTAGAAGACGACCACGTGTCCGATTGGAAGCCATCGTAAATGGAGGAGGACAAGAACAGTCGCTCAGAAGTGGAACCGTTCCAACACCTTTGGTAGTAGGTTTTGGGGCTGCTGCTGATGTTTGCAAGAGAGAATTAGAAGTAAATATTATATTATCGTAAATTTGTAATTTAAAATTAACTTTTTAAAACTACAGAATGATTATAAAAGAATTTCTGCTCTCTCAAAACGATTGATTGATGGCATTCAAAATGCCATATCCCATGTTGTACGAAATGGAGATACAATTCACTCGTATCCAGGTCAGAAGAGATAATTAAATTTTAATTTAATAATTATTGAAACATTTTTTTAAACAGGTTGTGTCAACTTGTCTTTTGCATATATCGAAGGTGAAAGTCTATTAATGGCTTTGAAAGATGTGGCTCTGTCTTCTGGAAGGTCAGTGAATTTCCTTTATATAGTGCTACATTATAAATTTTTAGTTGGTTGTTTGTTCGTACTGAAAAATTCAGATAATTTACATTTTAGCGCTTGTACTTCGTCAACTCTGGAGCCGTCTTATGTCATTCAAGCAATTGGAACCGATCACGACTTGGCCCATTCTTCAATAAGGTGTTTTGTTTTTAACATTATAAGACAACGTTATAAGTAATTTAAATTCACGATTTTCGAAACGTAGATTCGGAATTGGAAGGTTCACGACTGAAGAAGAAGTTGATTATACTGTCCAACGTTGCATTGCCAACATTCAAAAGCTTAGAGACATGAGGTACGTTCTAACAAAAAAAAACAAAACTAAAAAAGAACACCGATAATTTACAGTGCTAAGAGAATGAGAGAAAATTTTTAATTAAACAAATTGGTAAATAAATTTTACAGCCCACTTTGGGAGATGGTTCAAGAGGGATTAGATCTGAAATCTATTAAATGGGAACAGCATCACTAAATTTAGGCATTTTACGAACAACTTAATTTTTTTTTCGTTTTCGGCTGCTGCTGATGATGGTTGTGTAGTAGCTGAGAATTATTAGTAACGATAAATCCAGCAGTTGAGTGTCCTCCCAAGAATCAACTTCCGCTGTTTTCGTGGTTTTCGATTTCAATATTTAACAGTTCTTGCTTTAGCCATTGTTGCAATATATCTAATTCAATTAAATAATAAAAAAAATTAATTACAAAGCAAAATATTGAAATGAAAGTTCGTGAGATTTAAGGCTTTTTATTTTAGTTCAAAAAATAAAATGAAATGAAATAGAAAACAAATTTACATTAAGTACTGTCACATTGTCTTCTTTACAGTAAATTTTCTAATTAAAAAATTAGATAATTCCCCTTCAGTACTTTAATGATTAACAATAACAAATATACAATTTCATAATCAGTATTAACTAATAATCATTTCTATCATGGATCACTTAGTGTGGGAATTGGTCTAATCTAGTTTTAAATCCTCTGGTTTTTATCAGATCGGTCATTACTGCACAACTAGTTATATTTAATTAAAATTTGATAAGTAATTTATATTGTGATTTCTAATACTTTAATATTAATAGTCAACAAGACATTAAGAATTCAGTGGCTTATTTAGGTAATAGCGCCAATGACAATTAGAAAAACTATGCCCTGTTAAACATCTGACAACCAACTTAACAAAATGCCAATCTGGTTACCAGATTAATCTTTTCTAAAATACTGTATTAGGTCATTACTTCAGTTATCACATTTAGCGATTTTTAAGTCAATTTTATGTTTGTAAATGTTCAAAAAGTTGTAAAGAATTACATTTCACGCTTAAAGTTCAAGATTAAATACAGTAGTTTGTCTAAAGCTGAATAAATCGCCAAGAAACCCTAGATACGCAATTGTGCTTATAAAAAACTATTTGATCCAAAAGTAAAAATAACTGATAACGAAAACTTTAATTCTTAAAAATGATTAACAAATTCATACGTGATTAATTAGCCTTCTTGTCCAAAGTCATCTGTAAATTGTTTTAACTTCTTCATGTCATCATCATTAACAGTTGGCTTGGAAGTAGCGAGTGAATTTAACATGTCGCTCTGATACAAAGAAAATTTAAAAATATTAATATTAAATCGCTAGCATTATAGAAAATTAAAAAATACCCCTAAATTTGATTACTAAAAACCAGAATTCGATGTTTTTAAAAAGAGATGTTCCAGCAACAAAAACGGCTTCAACTTACCATAGATACAATGGGTTCAAGCAATTTTTCTCCTGGAACGTCCATCCAGGACATTTCAATGGCTCCTCGTTCTCCTGGAGAACACGGAGTTAATAAATCATGAACAATTACATCTGGGTCAGATCGTGAAGGCCCTGACACCTATAAATAATACAACACAAGGGTGATGATTGTTTTATATATATTATAGACAATTATTAATAGAAACCTTTTTAAAATGTGTGGCCGTTTGAACTTTTCTTACTGGCTGCATCAAGGCATCTCGAACCACTATACTTATATCGGCTCCAGAGTATCTGAATAAAAAAAATTCACGTTCAAACACAAACATACGTCTTAAAATTAAAATCGTTAAATTTACCCTTCTGTTCGTTTTCCTAATTCTCTGAAATTTTCTTCAGTTAAAGAATTTGCAGTGTTTCCCAGATTTAACTTAAACATGGCACTTCTTGCATGCTCCTCAGGCAATGGGATGTAAATACGTTTCTCAAAACTAAAATTTTAAGAAGAATACTGTTTTGTATTATATGCATTAATTAATAATTGGCAAAAAAAATTTTACGCAAAACAAACGTGTAATAAAATTGCTTATTATATATAAATTCAATAATTACCGCCTCCTAATAGCAGCATCCAATACCCAAGGAATATTCGTTGCACCAAGTACCAATATTCCCTCGGTATTATTTCCAACACCTAAAAAACATTTTAAAAAAGTGTAAAAAAACAATTTAAAGTCATTTTCAACATTGTCATACCTTGCATTTGAACTAGAAATTCTGTTTTTATTCTTCGAGCCGACTCGGATTCGTTGTCTGATCTTGAACTGCATAGCGAGTCAATTTCATCAATGAAGATTATACTTGGCTTGTTATCTCTAGCTAACTGAAACAAATTCTTCACTAATCTAAAATTAAAAAAAATATGTAGCAACTTTAACAAATTGGTCATGAAAATCTCACTTTTCGCTTTCACCAAGCCATTTAGAGACCAGATCGGAGGAAGAAACCGAAAAAAATTTAGAGTTGTTGGCTTCAGTAGCGACAGCTTTAGCTAAAAATGACTTTCCAGTACCAGGAGGCTGAGTTGCAAGCAATACAATTAGCCATTTTATTACACAAAATATTAAACGCCAAGTTAATTACTCCGTAAAGTAGAATTCCTTTCCATGGCGTACGTTTGCCAGTGAATAAATGAGGAAACTTAATAGGTAATATGACTGCTTCCTTTAAAGCTTCTTTTGCCCCTTCCAAGCCAGCAACGTCAGACCATTTCACATTTGGTGTCTCAATTAAAATAGCCCCTAAAAGTATCAGTAATATTAACGCAAACAACTTTTAAAACTTCAAGGTTTACAATTACTGTACCTTCCAATTTATTCTGAAGCTTTTTCGCTTCAGGATTATCAGAGTCACTATCACTCCCACTATCTCCATTTTTCCTGTGCATCAAAAATGAAATTTAAGCATGAAATTGCGTTCATACATTATGTATCACCAAAGTGCATCCCAAAATTTGGAATGCACATTGGTGATGCATATATAATTAATCTTTATACATGTTGTAAAATATTAAAACGGTTACTTTGATGATTCTCCAGCCTTAACTGGCTTCTGTTTCTGTCCTTTCTTTAAATATTCTTTTAGCTTTTCTGCTCTGTCCAAGTAAGACACACATCGACTGCGTATTGACTCTTTAGCCTTTTCACTTTGCGTGTCATCTAATTAAACAATAAGTACGATAATTTACACTTATTCCAAGGAATACAATGAATTTCGTTACATTTAATTGAATGTAGAAAATATTCAACTCCATGCTCATATAATTTCAGGGCTTCCTCGTAATTTTTCTTTTTGTCTTCCTCAGTTGCTCTTGTAACCAAATCGATCGCTTTCTGTATTAAAAAATTATTAAAATATAAAATAAATGTCAATATGTAAAATTATTATAAAATGGAATATATGTCCATTTAGTTCAAACAATCAATGATTGCATGTGATTTTTACATAATAAAACGGTTTTAATCAGTCACTATAACCATCTAACTAAAACGAATTGCCTGGCTATCGATCTAGTTATCGATTATATAACTATCGCTCCAAAGAAAATATATGATGATAATCGATGTTGCAATACTTACTACATCGATAACATCATATATTCATATTTGCCCTTCATAGTAGACATAACTTAAACCATCCGTTTAAATTGATTTGAATCTTCTTTATTAGTCGGTTTTAATACATAATGTTCAATGGATATCCAAATATAA
>JAAFCF010006596.1:35044244-35177613 GCA_013389785.1 Helicorthomorpha holstii | reverse complement strand
AAAGCATATGGACAGGTAATGATAACCATTAGAAACACCAATTAAAGTATGAACTTTCTTTTCTTTTCAAAAAAAAAAGTTAAATCCACCTGAATATCCACTGACATCTATCATTACACCTACAATCTTCTACTGTGGGCAGGACGATCACTTGAGCAGCTTAGAAGATGCTTATCTTTTAGCTAAAAAACTACCTAAACATGTTGAAACTTATATCATCAATGATAAAACTTGGAGTCATATGGATTTCGTTTATGCAAATGATGTGGATAAAAAACTAAATATCAATATTTTACAACTAATCCAATTCTTTGACTCGACTACATGAATCGTCAGTATTATTAGTAATCGATTATATTTTCTGGTTTTCAGAAACTTTATTCTTGAAAGTAAGATCTGTAGCATTAAATGCAAAATGTTGTATATTAAATGACTAACTCAAAAGACAGTATAGTTTCCTAAAAATATTAACACATTTTTCTAAGGAGTAGAGGTCTTCTCAATGGTTTCGATTTGATTTCGCATGGAAACTTCATCTTTCCGATATTGAAGATAATTAGATTATGGCACAGTGTTGTATTAAAATAATTTATTAAAAATGTTAATAAGGCTATAATTACTAGCAAGATGCAAACACTATGTATTTCTGACTTATTCACGCGACTTCTGCATTTTATTAAGTTCGTCAATGTCTAGCATAAATTTGCCAAGTTTTCCATGTTGAAAGGCTCGAATGAAAAATTTTGATGCTGCATCAAAATTTGGATATCGCTGCATCACACCTAAAAGTTAATTAACAATTACAAATACTATACAGATTTTATTATTGGCTCATACACGTATATTTAAATACCTTCAGGAGTTTGCTTTGTAATAATCAAATTTTGGGTAGCTGCAATATGCATTAAAACTTTATCAATGCTATCATTAGGTTCCTTTAAGTTTAAAAAATCTACATAACTTCAAAAATTGAGAAAATACATTAGTTTCAAAATAAATCTTATTAAAATTATGATGATGTACAAGTTACTTGAAGTTCTGGTGTTTATTCATCCAATATAAAAGATAATCAGCAACCACGGCCACTCCAATTGCATGACTTTCAATCGCAGCTAAATTTAATGATGTTAATTAGAAAGACCTGACTTCAATTATTTTAATATCTACTGTATACTTGCCACATAAAGTGAGTTTCATTCCAGTTTCAACATTTGTTATGTTTGGTTGGAGTACGCCTGGAGTATCAAATAAATACACAACAGGATCATCACAAATCTAAATTATAGTCAGATTAGTCAACTATACGGAATGGAAATGAAACATAAATGTATAAATTTTATAATAGATTACTCGAATTTTTTCTAATACTGATCGTGTCACACCAGGCTGAGCACCAACTCTAGTAGCGTTACCTGAAATTAAAGTTATGAACTTAATAATTAGTAATTTTTGATAGAATTACTTGTCACTATTAATAATTTAGAATCCAGTACCTTTATTCAAATAATGACTTCTTAGTGCATTAATAATTGAAGATTTTCCAACATTTGGAACGCCTATAACCATAAGATTGTAGAATAAATTCTGAAAGAATTAATTTTAATTAGTTGCTCTTTCAAAATTATAGAAATGATTGAATGTCAATAATTGATTACATCAGCTCGGTTGAATCTTTCTGATAATTTGATTAAATTGATAGCTGTTGATAAGATCTAGAAATAATGATTTCAATTCATATAAATGATTATTATAATAATAAATTAGTTATATTAATACTCACTTTATCAACTCCATGACCAGTTTTACAGTCGGTGTATATAATATTTGAATCATTCATCTTTTCTTTCAAACTAATTTCAATATCTCGTTTATGTCTCAAATTTGTTAGATCCATTTTATTTAGAATTAGAATGTGAGGTCTGATTGCAGTCAGCATGTGATAAAAGTTTGGATTTCGACCAGCAAATGGTATCTAAAATGAGATGCTAGTTTGTTAAAATTAAATAGATTAATAGTAAAACTTACTCGAGCATCATGAACTTCAATGATACAATCGACACCTTTTAACTTTTGCTGCATTTGTTTAACTCCTATGAGCAAATAAAAACAAAAGTTAAATAACAAGAAAATCAGTTTGTGTCCTACTGTACAAACCAAACCATCACTTCATAAGTTATTTATCAATTTGTTAAAGAAATCAGAAATGTAATAGAAAGATGAGCCGCATATTAACCTCTCGCCATGTGTCCTGGAAAAATGTTGATATTTTGTGCATGTGTAAACGTCTGCCTGCATTTCTTTAAGCTGTGGGTGATTTTTGAAGCCATTTCTATTGTCATGTGAAAAACAATAAACAGTATAATTAAAAACTTAACATGAATTGATCATATAATTAAAGTTACCTAATTCACTTTTAGTTAACTTTCATGTGGATTATAGCATGCGCTTTGAGACAGATAGTACTGTACTTCTATAGTATTTGTAGTAAGGTATTGAAATATTATAAGGCCATTCAAGCGCTCGTGAATATTTTATTAAGACGTCACTGCGCAACAAAGAATTAAAAAGGATAACATTCAACTCAGAGAGAAACAACTTTTTACCAATCTTTCAAGTCACGTGCTCCGTTAAATTCCCATCCAGTAATCCCATTTCCATTTGATTACAGTACAGTATTTCCCAGTTCCCGTTGCTATTTGTTAGTTACGTAAGTGCATAAACATGGCGACAAAAGTGTTAGTTGAAAGATCGTCTTACTTATCAATGGATAAAATGGCTCAATTCAAACCTTTATCCCAAAAAGGTACGAATCATATCAACAATGTATACGTTTTATTACTTTATATAGTGTTTAATTGGTGCAAGGAATGCTAAATCTTACTAAAATGCAATTCGATTATCTGAGTGTTATGATGTATGTGTATGTCTCATCGAATAACTTGATAGTCAAACTTTTGTTGGTCAATTAATTATTTGCTTTGTTCTTACAAAATACCGGTCGTTGTTTCAATTGAATTAAATTTTGATGTGTTATTTATGGGTGTATTTTGTGTTACGTGAATTTATCTGTTTTGACGTCTTTCAGTAGGCCGCATATCCTTTGATTATGTTCAATTTTGCTTACTCATGTTAACAAAGTTTGACAAAATCTTAATTTTTGCTTTTAATTTTGAGTCAGTAGCTTTTTAAATGTTAAATATTGCTAAATGAAAACTTTCTTATTTGTCATTTTCAATTTTTTATTTAAAGGAGAATCTGATCAGAAGGAAAAGGACAACAATGGGCTTGTTGAAGATGCAAACATTTCTGAAAAAGAGCAACAAATTCTCGAATTAGGACAATTGTACAGTAAAACAGGAAAAGCTGAAGGTAAATCGTTACTAAATATATTTGCAACGAAATTTTAATGGCTAGTAAAACTGTTTTCAGAGCTATGTGAGCTGATTAAGAACAGCCGACCATTTTTTGGTCTCATCAGTAAAGCCAAGGCAGCAAAGTTAGTCAGGACTTTAGTGGATTTGTTTCTTGACATGGAAGCTGGAATTGGCTATGAAGTATGATGGAATCGTAATTAATTTAAGTTTCCTGATTAAGACTCAATTGCTTTCTAATGCAGGTTGAACTGTGCCAGGATTGTATTGAATGGGCTAAACAAGAAAAAAGGACATTTTTACGTCAATCACTTGAGGTATTTCTATTATACTAATAAAAATATTGCTTAAATTGATTCTTAACGAGTCAATGTCTAATGAACAAAACTAATCGGTTACTTAATGACATCAACTATTTCTTCTTTCAGGCAAGATTAGTTGCACTTTATTACGACACAAAGAAATACACTGAGGCTTTGCATCAAGGTTTTTTATAGTTATCATTACCAATATATATGTTTATATTAACGACGTTTATGCTGTTTTTGTAGGATCATTATTGTTACGAGAACTGAAAAAGTTGGACGATAAAAATCTATTAGTTGAAGTTCAACTGTTGGAAAGTAAAACTTATTTGGCTCTTGGAAACCTTCCTAAGGCTAGGTAACTTTCAACTAATTAATATCTGTAAGGAGTGTTACTAATTTTATTATAATGTAGAGCTGCTTTAACTTCAGCTAGGACGACTGCCAACTCAATTTATTGTCCTCCAAAGTTGCAGTCCTCATTGGATCTTCAGTCAGGTAACTTTTAAGATATCAAAAAAGAAATTTTATCAGAAGAATTTAACAGTGTGTTTTTTTTTAGGAATCCTTCATGCCGCTGACGAAAAGGACTTTAAAACGGCGTATTCGTATTTCTATGAAGCCTTTGAGGGCTATGATTCAATCGATAATCCTAAAGCACTTGTAGCCTTGAAGTACATGCTGTTATCTAAAATTATGTTGAACTGGTAATTATCTTTAACGAAATTCACCAGGAGGTTAGAAATTTTTAATAATATGATATCATTGATGTAGTCCTGATGAGGTGCAGGGAATTGTGAGTGGAAAATTAGCACTTCGTTATGCTGGACCTGAAATTGAAGCAATGAAAAGTATTGCTCAAGCCAGTAGTAAACGCTCGTTGGCTGAATTTCAACAGGTTAAAATTACACTCTATACATTCTTCGTACTTGCTATAAACTCACATCATTATAATGGTTACATATTGCAGACACTTGTCCAGTATAAAAAGGAATTATTAGACGATTCAATTATTCGAGCTCACTTGGACACCTTATACGACAACATGTTGGAGCAAAATTTGTGTCGTATCATTGAACCATACTCAAGAGTGGAGGTTAACAAGTTTAAAATGGAAATTAAATTAACAATGGAAGTTATTAACTTTTAAAATATGTTTATTAGGTCTCTCACATAGCCAAGTGTATTAATCTTGACATGGTAAGTAGTGTTTCTAAATTATTTTCTGTAGAGCTTATGACAATAGTCAACTATAAAAGTTTATAATCCAACGGAATAAGTTTTGGCATAGCTTGCAAGTCTTGAAATCGTTAAATTAGTCAAGTTATAGCAAAAAGATAGCAGGCGTTTTATTTCATTCATTTTAAGCTTCAAATCTGTGTAATATGATTCCCGGATTGAATAATTTACTGTAATTTATTTTTAAGGCTAACGTTGAAAAGAAATTGTCTCAGATGATTTTGGATAAGAAGTTTAATGGTAAACACTATTTTGCGTTATATTTATTTGTGGATAACTTAAATTATATCGTTGATTTGTGTGTACAGGAATCTTAGATCAGGGGGAAGGAGTTCTTATCGTTTTCGATGATGTACCTGTAGACAAAACATACGATTCTGCTCTTCAGACAATTCAAAGTATGGGTAAAGTAGTCGATGCTTTGTATCACAAGGCTAAGCAGTTATCTTAACTATTTTGTGTTGATTAAAATTTTTTGCTTGAGTAAAGAGTATACTATATGTGACCGCAAATTTTAATATTGAGAAGTGACTGATTCAAACATTCAGGTTCAATAACTTTTTGTTGTACACAGGATTTAGTTTTCAACTTTCTTCGTATATACTTGCGTTTCAATTTAAATTAAACAATTTTTTACATGGGAGAAGTGTTTTATGCGATTTTAATGCGAGTAAATGACTAACAAGTAAATGTGATAGTAAAACAGAGTTTTATTTGAATGTAGAGTTTTTACATTTACTTTTTCGCCGGTTCAACTTTCTTTGTTGGTTTAGCTTTAGGTGCAGCTACTTTGGGTGCTTTCAACACTTTAGGTTTAGGCTTCTCCTTTAATTTCTTCTCCTTTCGCTTTAATTTATTGTACTCAGTACGGATCGTCTTATTACGCTATATTTCAAAACAAAATACCAAACATTAGTTAAACTGTTTTATATACAACTGGGATTTATAAATTAAGTCTTACCGCCTTCTTGGCCAAGCCCAATTTAAATCGATCGAAATCATTCAAGTTTTCTCTCTATGAAAGCAAAATTAACTTGAGATTAGTTTATAGATTAAAATGTTAACATCACCAACAATAAAATTATATCTCAGAAAAGAAAGATAGCTTCATTTATCGATCAGACGGCAATTCCTATCAACAAAGGTTCATCACTTTAGCAGAATTAAAAATTTACGTAATGTTTCTTATAGCTTAGTAACAAAGACTTCAACCAAGTTCAATTTAACAATTGATCTAGTTTTGTCTTGCATTGTAAATCCACTTAGTGGACAACATTAACGTGGAATTCTGTATACTAATATAGAAAAGTAATATTTTACCAATTTCTTGGCTTCAAGTCGTTTAGCCCATGCTGAATCGGCCCATTTTTCGCTAATATTAGCAGCTTCCCATGCCTTCTTTACAGACGTGTGTCCGCAAGAGTGTTGAATATCAATCGTAAATTTCGTCAAATGCATTTTCTTGAATGGATAGGACTGTCTCTTAACTCCTGAGCATGGTCCATCAATCAATGCCTGTTAATTAGATAACTCATTTATCTACATTTTTAGGTTTTCACTTAACCACGTGTTAAACTTTTACCCTATTTTGATCAATAATGTCAACAATGGCAAATATATTTCCTTCTTCACTGCCGAATGCGGCAAAGGCCACTCGGCCAACTTCTACAAACTTAGTGAACGGCTAAAAAAGAAAAAAAATATTAAAACAAATTATAGTAATCTTTAAATGCATTTGAACTGAAACAACAATGTCACTTAACCTGATTGTGAACACCCTTTTCACATCGAAAGCAATAATATAAAATTAGCAAACATTAACCATTTTTATAACTTTCCACAATTGTAAAAGTATCATGCAAAAAGTAATCATTTTAAATGTACAAATTACTTGACTACAAATAGGCCTTCTCAAAGATGAATTCGTAAGCCACATGGCCACGCCATATTGAACACGTTTACGCTTTTAAGCGGCTTTCGTTTAATTCATCAGATTTAGACAAAATTTGGCAATTTTGCAAAACTTACAACTACACTCACATTTATAATAATTTTATTAAATACTAGAAAAACTTACCATAGCACTAAATTTGTTATTATTCTCCTACGAAAGAAGATGTATACTAAACCCACAACTTTCTAGCCTCCTAGGGGTCTTCAAATGCAAAATTGCGAACACAATATTGTTGTTACAAAAAGGAACACTGCAGCGCTGTGAGCGTTTGCAGGCAACCATGGCGTTAAGATGTGTAAGTTGGTAGAGACACGCCTCTCCAAACGAAAGAAACAAAATCATGTTCTTTTGCGAGGAAGCCCTACAGATGGCGTTATTATAGCGACTAGTTTACAAACGTAGCCATGTTAACCGTTAGCGTTTAAGTAACTGATTGCTAAATAAAAATTACGGTAATATTTTTACACAATGTAATAAAACTTTTTAAAAACCATTAATCATTATCTAAACACTACAATTAAAAAATATCTCATTATCAAGACAAACAGTCTACAGATGTGGATTATAATCGAGTTAACATTTTAAATAATAATTATATATTTAATCAATATATTTTTAAACATATTTTGTTTTGTTAAAGTCTGAAAAAATGAAGTCTTATAAGTTTTTTTAACTTTAATGTCATGAGAAATCAGCAGTAACGTTGACCTATGGAAACTTCGCATTGCGTCATCGTTCACAGTTCTGCCTTTAGCGTTCACTTTCGTTTCTACGGTAGCGTATTAAAGATTGTTTTTGTAATGCATATTAAAAGTCATCGACTAGGTTTCTTAGTTATGTTAAGCAAATTTCTTAAAATATTTAAAATCATTAATTTAGGTTTAATTTGAATGCTTATTGTTGATAATCGTTACGTTTTAAACTGACCTTATTTATTCTACTGCATTGCATTGTCTTCACCGGCCACCGTACGTTTGTTCTAACTTCTGTGAATTCTCCGAAATTCAGTCGTGATGAAAATATTAAATCTGGTGAAATACGTTATAAAATTTTGTAATTGAATTTCATTTAGTTTACAGATTAAAATCACATTCAAAGGAATGGTAAATATATGGAATGAAGCTATAGATATGGAGGGAAACTATCGTTCAAGAAGTGAAGATGATTGGAGTGACTCAAAGGCCAGCCATGAACTTGAAGAGGGCGAAATTGACGAAGACGAGGACATCTATGTTTTGGCTGAATTTGATCGTAGGAGAAAGACCAATGTAAATATGGAAGATCGTGTAGTTAAACAGGATATTGACGAGAGGCTACCTTTTATTATAAACTGTAATTTAAATGAACGCAAAGTCATTATCCCAAATGTGTCGCACGCTTTACCACCTCCAAAATCGGAAAATCGGGCAAAGCAACACCATGCTTATGACAGAGATGAGCGACATGATCAAAGGTCACCTGTTAAACCCAAAGCATACCGAAGAAGTCAACTTGCATCAAATTCAAGAAATCATGTTAATAGGCCTCATATGAGTGGCTACTCGTTACGAAGACAGAACTTAATGAGGTCAATTCATCGGAAATCTAGATCAGCTGCAGCTTATGATTGTAAATATTTTATTTATAAGTGATGCATATTGGTTTACTATTAGTTTTATTGACGGTCTTCTAAAATGGGTGTATTTTGTATTATTTTAATGTTAGTTATTATTTTTACAGCTAGAAGTAATACAAGCTACGACGATTTATTAGCAGAATATAAGACTATTGTGTCAAAATTGAAAGACTTGAATGAAGTTCCATCTGGGACATCTGATAATGACAGTATTAATGAAGGAAGTTATGGCGATAAAGAAAATCGCGATTATAGACGAAACGTCAGTTTTGACAAATTTTAGTTATTATAGTGCGATGTGTTTATAAGTACTGGGTTTGATTTTATAGAGTTCTAGTCGTCTGCCTAATTGTGAAAATCGTCATGACAATGGTCGGCACTTGAAACGGTCTTCAAAAAGTACTGACAGCTTATCTTTTACTGTTGAACAAAATCATAAAGAGGTATATGGTTATCCAGTATTTAATTTTATAGATATGTTAAATAACTATTTAAAATTTGAAGAAGGAAGAAGAAGATGACGCTGAAGCGTTAAGAAAACTTGCTTTGGCTTCCAAATTTAAATGCAAAACTGATTCTAAGATAGGTAAATTAATTAATTACAAAAATTTGATTATCCTTTTTAACTAAAATGCGATACCTTCTGTAGCTTCTGCAACCCCAACTGGACCATTAACAGTAAGTATTTGTTTTTTTTATTTTTAAGCATCAAATAACCTAGAATTAAGAATTGGTTATGTAGTACAATTATGTTTGTTTCTTTAAACCTAGAGTTGCTACGATTTTTTTTTTTTTTTTAACAGATGAATTTGTACTTTAAATATTTGGTGCTTTGATGAATTTTGCTTTGCATATAATCGTTTACGTTTATTTTATTAGCCATCTTCCGAGTCAGTAGCTCAAGAGAAAACTGATGACTCTACAAATAAATTAAGTAATTATTTTTGTTTTATTAATTTACAATGCAATTAATTATTTTGTCTCTTTTGAAAGTTACTACTAACGTTGATATGGATGAAGATGAGGATCTCTTACGTGCTCAGCTGTTAAGTTCGCTGACATTAAAACAACTTGATAAACCTCATTTGACGAATAATTTAAGCGATGTGGGTGAAAATGTCGGTGTTATATCTGTTGAAAACGTTTCAGTTGAAAAGTCACTTGCCGAGGTAACTGCATGTTTAGACTTTGCTAGTTGAGAGTTGAAATTAACGGCCGGAGTTTTGTTGTTAGATGGACAATAGTGCACTTTTCAAATTTCCAGTCCATCAACCGGTAGTAATTAATTTAAAAGACGATTCAGATTCTGAAATGGAAACGGCAGATGAAAATAATACTCCAAATAAAACTGCTTCCATCGACATGATTGATGAATTCTTACGATCAGTAAGGAGTGGTCTTCCTGACGTACAAGTGAATACTTTTGTGATTTTGAGGTTTAGTTTTTAAGACAATATTTTATAACTATATTCTTCTACATTATTAGTTGTTGAATGTCGACTCGAAACCATCGACTCCATCGTCAATTGGCAATTCTTCGGAAAACGAGTTGCAAGAATATAAAAGGCTTAAAGTATTTTGTCCTGCTTGAGATATTTAAATTGTCACTATATCGAATTTATTTTAGGCGGTAATTGAGAACAGAGAACGAAATAAAAATGCACAATTGGCGAAGAAAAACTCTACTTTGGAAAAAGTTAACATTAATCGAAGCAATCTGAAATTGGCAGAAGAAAAATGTTTAAAATCCAGGTTAACATTTGTTGATACGTCATTGTTCGTTTAGTCTTTGTTACAGTAATGTTGAATTTTACTTAGGGAATTGCTTGCGCTGCAGATAACAGATTTGTCCAAAATTAAGGAAGAAATAACTATGCATGAAAAATCGCTTAAGTTAACAGCACAGAAAATCTGTACCATTGAAAAACAATTGGCTAATGCTAAAAGATTGGAAGCATCGCAAAAGCAGCGAGTTGCTGAATTAAACTCCAAGGTAACATTAGATTTTAAGTTTTATTTACAAGGTCATCATTAAATTTCCTAAATCAAATGCATTGGAAAAAAGTGATGCTTGATTTTCTATTCTCTTAACATATTCCTATTCTTTATTAAACGTTGACGTTTCATTTTTTTTTTTGTAAAGAAACTGCAGTTGGAACTTAAAGTGAATGCAAGTAAAACTGGTCATTTAAAACTTAAAAAAGCTTGTATCGAACTTGGAACATCAGTTGTTGGAGAAACATATAAATTTTTGGGAACTGTTGCAGTTTCTAAAAGTGCATCCAGTGTTCATCCAGCTATAGTAAGTAAAAAAAGTTTTTTTTTCTGTTTACAGTTTTAAACTTAGCGTTTAAGATTATTAAGTCTTTGTTTGTAATGCTTCATTCTTTGAAGGATAAAAAGGCGAAGACTCCACTTAAAAAAGCGAAAGTTCAGTTATCTTCTAACGTAAATAGTTTATTAGTTTCTAAACGGACTGACGATTTAGGAGAGTTGAAAATTCGATATCAGCAGGTTGTTTCCAGTATTGCTGTTTTGAGAAAGCAAGCACTTAAAACTCCAGTGAACAAATCTCCTTCCACAACCAGTTCCAAGCCTCCTAGTACAACTTCAGTAACGGCTACCTCAACCTCTGCTGTGGCTAAGCAGACACCTGTTGTTGTTAATCAAGCTAAACGTGTTAGGAGACAGTCGTTAACTAAAAGAGCAAAAAGAGCAAGATTATCTGAGTCTGATATAGCAACTACTAATGCTGAAACCATTAAATCTTCAACCACGTCTACCTCAACTAAAAATGTAACGTTTTCAAATGCAAAGATAGTTTCACCTGTAGAAGTATGTTTTATGTTTTTACCTAATGGGTTTAACTTGTACTAATGAAGTTGAATTTTATTTAGGTTGAAACAGATGCGAAATTGGCAGATGATTACGTTTGTTTTAGTATTGATTCTATGTTTGAATTCAATCATATTTTTACTAATGATGTAAATTTATTGGGTTTTTAATGCAGTTATAATTTTGACGGACTAACCTTTTTACATATTTTAGACTCCAAAAATTGAGGTAACGGAAACTTCAACGAACAAAAGAACAGTAACAAATGAGATTATTCCGGAAGCCTTTTTGCCTTATTCAAGTCCATTGTTGACATTTCGTGCTTATAGGTAAGTTTTGGTTCTTGACCACAATCTAACTGTAACGACTCTAGCTAGTCTCCAATGTTCTCTTTAACTTTATTTTTTAGATTTAGTCCATATTTTCGTACCAAGTCTAATCAGAGTTTAACTTGGGCAACTTACTGTCACTCCATCAATCCTAAAGTACACATTTGCCGCTATGACTTAACAGGAATATGTAATGATGATAAATGTAAATGGTAAGTTGCGCTAATACACGAAACTGCCAAATTTCATATTGCTTGACTTGTTTAATTATTTATTGTTAGGCAACATGCTGCCAATTTCATTGTTTCTCATAACCAATGCTTGAAAGATCTTTTAAGTTATGCTCCACAATTGGTGGAGAAGCTACCTGTCACAAAGGGAAGTGGGAAAATAGTTAATAAACAAGGTATATAGTGTATTTTGCTACTTATTGATTATATTACAGTATAATGCAACGGATTTTTCTTTTATAATAAAGATGGGTATGTGACGAATTTGATACGAAACAACCAAGAACGAATGACACAGGACGAGATGTGTGTGCTGCTTGTTGGGAAAATTAACGAACATTTGGATAAAGGTAACAATGTTTTATTAAGAACAACGCTTATATTATTAATTTAATATCTTTATTTTCAGTTCCACCACATTTTATAACTTTTGATGATGGACGTAAACGGTTTTCAAATGCAAGTGTTGAAGAACCCACTCAGTTGATATTTGATGTTAAAATTAAGGACGAAAAATATGAAAGTATAAAATACTTTTTGGTTTTATTGATAAGATGATTGACAATTTCGAATGATAAAGGGTTAAAGCGGCGTATCAATACGGATTCCGATCCGGATGGTGTTTTTGATGAATCGGATGTGCGATACTTTGATTGTCAAAATCAAAACAACGATGAGACTTTTGATGAAGCAAGTTATATAGCGCAAGCCAAAGCAAAACTCAACACTGTTGGATGGCAAGTTTTAAAATGCATTTTGAAAGAACTATGACAAATCATTGATGTTGGAAGTACTGATATGGTACATTTGTTTGTATTCTTATAGTTCTCCCGCATTTTGTTTGGATTCAGCTCTTAATTGTTTGGTCAAAGCTCTAGAAAAGAACACAAAAAGTTCAAATATTTGGTCATTTTATCTCAGCTTGTATGCCAAACGTCAAGATTGTTCTGATCTCATGACCTTGTTTGACCAGGCTGTTCGTTTGGCTCCTTGTTACGAAATTTATTGGCAGGTTTGTTATGTTAATTTTTAATTGTCAACATTGAGACGCTAACAGATTTGTGTTTAGTATTTACAAAGCAGTAAGGATTATTTGGACAAAGAAAATTTGATTGAAAAGACTTTGATTTTTCTTGTGGAAGGCAAAACAAACGCTGAATTGCAGTCTCATGAAATTTTAGAAATGGTTTTGTATTGGGTTAAACTTAACGTTTTAATCGGCAATTTGGATCGCGCAGTTTACATTTTAGAAGTAAGTTTCCGCTATGGAGTTAACTCGTTCCTTGTTTTTAATTGTTTTTAACTAGGAAACGTTACACCGGGCATCGACTAAGTCACTTGGTGCTGTCCATAAGTTAATTGAGCATTTGACTGCAAGTGATCGGTGCCTCTTATGGCTTTGTTATATTTCTGTAAAAGTTTTTCATTCTTTACCAAAGTCGTTGTTCAGTTCTGAAAATAGCGGTTTGGGGAAAGTGGTTTCTAAGGTATTTAAATTAGACTTAAATATTTTAGAATGCTTTCTCAATTTTTTTTACTTTTACTTTAGAGTCCTTTCATTTTGCCTTGGAAGTCAAAATGGCACTTGAAAGAAGGTGCAATTGTGGATTTGTTTACCGTTGCATTAAACGATTGTACGTGTGAGAGCCTAACTGATGAAGAAAATACCCGATTGTGTTTGCCACTTTATAAGAACCTCATTGCACTTGAAATGATCAAACATCGGTTCGTGAAATTTTAGGATACATTTAATGCTATATCAATTTTTACACCGACATGTGACGACAAGGACATGTTTTTTAGTGTTTATATTAACTTGAAATTTTGCCATTTCTAGAAGGATTTTTTCGTTAACAGTCTTTATTTTACTTAGCTTATCAATTTATCATGTTTTCAAAATTTTCAATCACTTTTTAGACCTCAAGCGGCTGTTGATGTTTGTAAGCAGCTGATCAGCCAATCGTCATGCGATGAAGTCTTAATCATTCAAGCTTGTACTTATTACCATTTAAAAAATTTTGAAAGTTTAAAAGAGGTTTGTGGTTTCCATCGTATTTTTTATATTTTAATTTATTATTGTTACTGATTTTGATGCTTTAATTTTTTGCAGATGCTAAATTTGGTTATGTCAAAGAAATCAGTCTCTCCAATTTTGTACAGTTTTTCTATTATGTTTGAACTTAAAACACAAAATACCAGCGGTGCTTTAACATTATGTTTAAAATGTCTTTCGTCTTTGTATAATCAATCGTTTGATAACACAGCCGATATCGATGCACTTTTTAGGTTTGTATTTATGATATAAGTGTTCATTATTCATTTAAAGTTGCCATTATAAAATTTTATCAGAAATTTATTGAGTTTGCCCATTGAGAACAAACCATTGAATACGTCTTATCCAAGTCCTCCTAAAAGTATTCCTGATATTGCTCATGTCTGGCTAATCTACTGGTAAAAATTGTCAATCTGTGAAGTTATTTTTTTAATTCTTATCAATTTTGTTTGATATTTTAGTTTGTATTTGTCAACTCAAGAATCGTTTTCTGAAGTCCAAGCTATGTTTGAAACTGCCGTTTTTCGATTAACAAATAGAGAAGATTTAGAGATGATGTGGTTGCAGTAAGTGATGTGTAGTTTCAGTCTGTAAATTTCATGGCAAAGTAATTTGATTCGTGTCTTTAGTTATTTAGATTTTTGCTTTCAACAGCCAGTTACGGTTTCTAAGTTAATGATATTAATTAACCGATGCCTTAATTCTGTGCCTTGCAAGGTAACGTTGCCTGGCAGCAGTGGAGATTGTACACATATTAGTTACGCTTTTTTTAATTTGGTATTGGACAAGTATATATCGTCTTTGGATATCGAAGTGAAACTTCAGATATTGGAAAGATTTCATAATTATTCGCTGAACAACTCCAAGTTAGCTCTAAGGCAAGTATTTAAGTAACAACGGTGATTCATATATTTCTTTTTAAGATTTCAGTTACGAAGTTGTAAAGTAGTGAATCAAAAAACTTCAGTTGAAAATGTTTAAGAAATTTAAACTACATATAATTATCTAAACATAGTTTATATTTCATACTCTTAGTTAAACACTTATTTGTTTTGTCATTTTTATTTCAGATTGTTAAGTTTATACTTTAACCAAAAAGAATTTCAGATGGCTTGGAGGTTGTGTTGCAGTCAGTTAGAACGAACTCCACGAAATTTGGATCTCTGGAAAATGTCAGTTGAGAAATTTATGTTTAGTTGTTTAAATATACGGATTCCTTTTTTTTTTTTTTTTTTTCAAGATTAATTTTATTTTGAAGTTTTGATTTAACTTTTTATATGTATTTTAGCGCCTTGAACTTGGCTTATAAGAGCAAGTCACTCAGCGAAGTATGTTAAATTCTTCTTTAATAAGGTGTTCTTCCTATGTATTTTTAATTGTTGCTTTTGTGATTATCAAATTTAGATTAGGAATATCTTAAGCCACGCAACTCAAGCTTTGCCATATTCACACTTTTTATGGAGGAAAGTGAGTTTATGTTTGCGATTTCTAATGTAAACGATATTCATAAGAACGTGTTACTAATTTTTCTTTATAAGTGTGTGGAATTTGAAAAGTCTCAAAAAGAACCTCAGAAAGCCAAAGATTTGGTCACAGAATGTTCAAAGTTTGGAGTTAAAATCAATCTGTAATGTAGAAACTGTAAGTTTTGATTTAATGGTATACTCAAATGATGTTTTTATATAACATTTGTGAACTTTTTTTTTTGGTACTTGATTCTGTATTTGCAGGATTTGTCTATACTGCCAAAATGAAAAACAATGCTCTTAAGCGGCCCAGTCAATCCTATTGTTTGTAAGTACTACGAATATTTTCATTTGTTTACTATTTTTCACCTTAAATTAGCAATTAGTTGTCTTCTTCCATCACCACATAATTTTTAAAAAAATTAGCTTCGTCTGAGTTGTGTTAAGTTAGAAAAAAAATACCATACGTGAAATTGTTTCTGTTGATAAGTTGTACAAGAAACGTTTATAGTGTTCCTAGTTTTTTATAAATCAACAAATTGAAAACTAGAAAGCATCAATGGAAACGTATGGATTTGAAGACTTAAAAAATGCAAGTTATTGTTACACACAATAATTTGCTTGGGACAGTCTGCAATTTTTTTTTGCCATGGACCTGAATACGAAATAAGTTTAGTTTTTAACAAAAGTATTTTTGTACAAGTTCGACGAATTTTTGCTGATTTGGTGAAAACTTTGAAGTTGACTATACTTTGAAATATGGATAATTAACAAAATGAAGAGGATTTTTTTGAAGCTGCAAATATAGGGAACATTTTTACTTAAGTCTTCGGCGTTATAGTTTCTTGTACAACTGCTATTACATTTTTTTATTATTTTGGAAAGGTACCAAATTATTTAGGGGAAAAATTCAATGATTTTTTTTTTCTGAAATTGAAAAAGAGAACTTATTTCATTAATACTAATAAACCTTGTTGTCGATTTAATTAGCTTTTTTTGTCGACAAATTTTAAACGTTAATGTTTCTTTTTAAATTTCGTAAAATATCAAAGGAAAAAATGTTGCAGCAACATTTCACAGTCAGTATCAAATTTTTGCGTATTTTTGTTTTTTATGTTAAATCTTTCTATAACTTATTTTATTTGTTAACTGACAAAATTGTTGGAGCATTTTTAAATACGAGATATTATGTTATAAATAATTGAAGTATTGAGTAATATAACAGTTTATATTTTTCCATGCATATCTTCATATTTTTTTCCTTTGTAATATACTGTTGGTCATTACAAAATATATTAAAATAATATTTAATAAATGTTTTTGTAAATTTTTTATTTAAAGTCATTAATAGCCACTCAGGTGTTAATGATGACCGCTTTTATTTTATTTGGGTTTTTATCGCGTTGTAAACCATTGGTTTCCTGTTTTTTTATAGCTTACCTGCAGCATATGAAAATATTATGGTACGGTGCACTTTTTAGTTTAACCACTTGTGTTATTATCATGTACTTGATATTTAGTATTTATACACATCGATTCACTTATTGTTGCCAGACAAACGTCAGCTTTTTGATTTTTCTGTTTTGAGAGACGGTAAACAGATGAATCACTAGACATATTGATCGGCAATCTAAATTGACATCTGAAAATGCTGGTAAAATAACGGAATTTATTGGTTTTGTGAGTTTTGAAAGTATTTAGATTCCATTTTTTAAAGGCTCTTTTGATGATTATATGGGCTTTTCTGTGTGTCCAAACTGCAACTGGAAATTCGATTTACGAGAAAGCCAACGTTAACTTAGGTAAACGTATGTTAAAGTCGAAGATTTCGTTTACAGAAATATATTTTAAGATATAACTTTGCACAAGAGCAGCAAATTTGGATGTTTTTTTAATATTTTTTACTTTATTAAGTACAACTGAATTGAATTGTTTTATCCAATTTTTCGTTTTAAGTTTTATCGTTTGGTAATTTACAAGCTTAATGAAATGTCTTTTTTTAACTGAAAATTTATCAAAAGTAATTTCTCAATGTTTTTATAATAAAGGGTTAATCGGTAGCCTTAAACTTGATTTAGATTTTCCTGACACTTGTTACAGCGATGATATGAGCATGTCATTGCGTCGTGGAGAAAGACAATCTCTTGGGTCATGTGAATTTGTACAATGCATTATGATGGATGCCAGTTTGTATTGGCTAACGCATAAGTAAGATTAAATTAAGCCTTAATACTTTTTAATATACTATAATAGCTAAGAAACAGTTCAAAAATTCTCCAATTAACATGTTTCTGTACAGATGCGACCCCATATATCAAGTCCCTGATAATTGCAAAGTTACTACAGATGTTGAAGCAGTTTATCCAGGATGTTGCCGCAAACTGGAATGTTAATAATGACACTATTAATGACACCATAACGTTATATAATTAAAATAAGTTTTAGTTTACATACGCACATATGTTTTTAAACCTTATTAGTGAATTTAATTAAGCTCAAACCAATTACTGTACCTGCAAAGTTAAACGTTATTTTATATTTGCCAGTTAGTGTTTTATCTCAAATTTAATTGCATTTATATTAGTAAAACAGATAATGGCGAGCAAGACAGTTTACAAGAACCTCGAGCTCTAAACAATAGAATCTTAACTATATAAGGCAAATTATTTTTAAAAAAACTTAATAAATAAGTTATGCTAAATTATAGTAATTGTTTTTAAATGCAGGTACAAATTTATTTTTTTAATAATTTTTTAGAGTTAATATCAATTAATAAATACTCTTTAAACTTTAAGCAAGTAAAAAACATGGACCACTTCACAAATGACCAGGAAAAGCTGTTTCTAACATTTCCAATTAAGGGATTGCAAATAGGCAAATTAAAGGTATTATATGTATCTAACAGTCTTTAACCATTGGCAGCGAATACTGTATTGTGTATAGTTGGACTATATTTTTGGTTCTTGATTTGTAGGTAAATTACTAAATTACTGCAATTTTTTCAAAAGTTGAAGAATTTCAGGGTATGCAAATAGTCCAATTAAAGGCAAAATATTATTAGACCATTTTTTGCTCTTGAGTTATGGTCAAAATACAGTGGTGCAATATTTTAAATGTATTTGAAATGAACGAACCTTCTTATTACTTCTGTTATGACACTTCCTGATTTAAGCGTAATGACTGATCGCTATTTATTGTGATTGAAACTTCTTTTATAATTATTCCTGATTTAAACGTAACGGCTGATCTTCATTTATTTTGTTAACCATAATGGGCTGCCACGTAGTGGTAGCTAATTGAAATTGTTTTTATGATTTTTCCTGATTTAAGCGTAACGGCTGATTCCTATGTATTTCAAAAAACGAAAAAAAGTTTCATCATAATTATATTTGGTGCCAATCCATAAGTTAGTTACATTTAATATCTTTAAATTGGCTGTTTGCATTCTCTTAAATTCAATAGAGTAGATACCTAAATCTTTGAAAAAGGGATTTCGATTGTATTCTTACCTATAATTCAAGAACCAGAATAAGAAAGACAATTTTTCACTGATTTTTACTTTAGAATAATAGGGATTAAGAAAAAAAATTGTGGAGATGCGGGGTATCGATCCCCGTACCTCTCGCATGCTAAGCGAGCGCTCTACCATGTGAGCTACATCCCCTTCATGTCTTATCATAGTTACAAAAGCTCACCAACTTAACGAAACAGAACTATCAAAAGAAATGCAGTATAAAACGGTAGTTTAATATGGGAACGTAATTTGGGAACACCAAGATAGTGGTTTTCTTGCTTCTTAGTCAGGTGGCGCTGTGTTCTCTAGCTAAAGCAAAATAATGTTACGTCACGTATTTGTTACGCTCATTTACGCTCTCTTCAATCCTGTTCTGAGATCTCCGCTCAGTTTAGGCGGCAGACTGTGTTCAGCAGCTGTGATTGCCAAGTGGTTGCAGATTATGCTCTCTTCATTTGAATCATAATAATATGCATGGAGCTACAGTATAAAAAGTGTAATGAAAATGCAAATTTTGTAAGTGAAAAATTAAGTGGCTTATAGATTAATGAACCGTGCACAATCTCCGATATAATTTCACAGACATCGCAGCTGATAATTTTTAAGAATAGTAAGGATACCGAGTCTAGAAATCGTATTGTTTTCATTGTCTATCGCTTCCTATATCCAACACCGATAAGAAAACTTACAGTCGTTTATGTTAATGAGAATGACATGTTTTTACTTGTTCTAACTTCGACAACCGACGGATACTATTGACATTAGCTAATTATCACAGAAGAAGATGGCAACATTAACTTGTCGAGTCCATTATGTAAACGACATTGATCCATTTTCGGCGAGTACGAATTTTCTGGAGCCAACGCGACCTCCGCATTACACTTTCAATGTCAATATACCACTCATCAACCAAATTTCGGGGGTTCATCGGCTATTGAGAGCACCACATTGTGTGAGTAATTAATGTTGCTTTTTATTTGCATGCACTTATTTTTAATGAACGACGAATTAATTAGCTGACAATTTTGCTTTTGGAACTATATCGTATAACGAATATTCGTTATGCGAAAATATGTGTTTTTCAGTGCAAAACAGCTGAATCAAACTTAACTTTAGAAGTTAAACTTATAGAAACAGACGTATTAGAGTTGTTGTTTGTGTTTAATTACTGTATTGCGTTTAGAAGTAATTGAACTAATACTACACAAATTTAACACGCATAAAGCTTACAAATTGTCATTATTGACAATGTCAAATACTGAAAGGCTATAGTTAACTTAACCACAACGACGTTCTAACAAGTAAAGATGTTCATGTTTTATTATACAGAGCCAGTATGTAAGTTAAATAACAGTATAACCAACTAAAAAGATTCATAACTTTTGAAACTTATGGCGTGAAAAATGGTTTCGAGCTAACTGAAATTGATTTTTTGAAATAGTAGTACCGGTACCGCATCCTGTGTCATTGTTTTAAGGTGCGTTTGCTTAACACGTTGGCGATGTTATTGTCATGTTTTTCTGTGGAAACTCAGTTACATTAGAAAATGACTTGTATATTAAGTTAGATCATAAAGGAAACGGTTAACCACTTGCTGTAAAATTTCATTGTATATTAATTAAATTAATATACCATATTGATGTGTGTAGGTACTGTCAGTTATTTGATTAAAATAAATGAAAAATGAAGCTAATTTTGGTCTAATAGCAAATAATCAGACGGTGTAAAAGTTAGAACTTGATTGAAAATAAGATTTATAATTCGGTTAAAAATACGCTGAATTAGTACAGTATTGCAGGCGGTTATCAATAATTGTGGGCGACTAAATAAACTCTCAAGTTGCTTAACATATTTTTGTTGAGCAAACTTCCCTTAACTCAAAAATCTTAGTCATTGTGATTCTGTCTGGTTGACTTTGCTTCACATAGAAACAGCACAAATAGAAATTTGTTAAGTAATAAAAAAAACTTAAATAAAATATTTGAATATTTATGAGTAAAATATAGCGAAATGGTGTCAATTTTTGCTCTTTATAAATTTTAATATTTTTAATAACAAGTTTTTTCTCTTTTCAAGAATTTGTTTGGAGTTTTGACATCATTTTTTGTTGGTTAGAATTTCACACTCACGAGCAAAATTATAAAGTTTTTTTTTTTTTGCTTTTGTTAGTGTTATTTTATTAATTTAATATTGTTAATTTGATTTTAATAATTGTTTTTGCTATGTTGAAATTGTAGGATTTGTGCTGACTTTGTGTGTATAGAGAAGTAACGTTGTTTTCTTTTTTTATTTTGGAGGAATTTATTTTACACAGAGAATATTTTGAAGCACATACACCGAGAAAGATCCATGAGTTCGCATCTAACTAGCATTAATGAATCTGCTGAACTTTTTTTTCTGCCACAGTACGTGTTGTATATGTTGAGATATGACCTTCTTGAAGTTTTTTTTCCTTTCCATGGTTTTCTTTCTGTTGTAAAGGGTAAAAACAGTTAAAATGTCAACCAAGTTTAGTAAGCAAATTACACCTCCACAATCGACATAAGCAATTGGCTAAGTTACATTGTACGAATATAGTACAGAATGGTTATATTTTGGTTTATGATTACAGTACTTTGGTGCACGAAAATGATGAATTACGGTATACAAGAAATTTAAAGCACTGCTTGTAACTAAAAGTAAGCACTTTCAAAAGTAGAAATTTAAAAATTGGAGGTACTCATTGTTTTAGCCAGTTTTGAAATTTTGTTTCTTTTTGGTGCATTTGCCAAAATTTAAATTTATTGTATATAGCCATCTAAAGATATTTTTGCATTCTTGTAGTGAGTTATTGATTTTTTAAAGTAAAGTTTGGTAAAAAGAATAGACTTTATTGATAGAAAGTTAAAAACGGATTTATTGTTGTTTTTGAAACTTTTTTCTTTGCATTTTTTGAAGGAGGTGAAATTGAATGGACAAGTTAATAAATTGCTTGTAGACAAGTTGAATCATTTTTACAAAGGTTTATGCAAATTCTTACTTTGTAAACTAACTGAAAAAGTTTTTTTTTTTTTTTTTTGAGATGAGGTAACTTGTAGTTAGCCGATGTACTGGTTATAATTATAACTTACGTTATTTTTCACTCAAGCCCAATTTTACGTTTTAAAAAACTGGATATTTTAAAGTACATGGCATAACGAAACGGTGCAATTAACTAACTTGTGTGAAGTTAAAAGTTTAAATCCTGTACTAATGGGTCTAATGAAATTTGAAAACTAGAACCAAAAAGTGCAGCCCTCAACTCGTGAAACCGGCTCACTTTGTATGTAAAACTCGTTCAGTTCAAAAATCGCCGTTAAATGTAACGTAAATCGAGAGTTGACTGCTATTTAATTACACTTTTGCTAGAGACGTTATTGATTGTTACCTCAAACTAGAAGTGAAATACAGTAAACTTGATTTTTTTTAAAAGCGTAAAGCCTTTTATGCTTTTTTATTTTAAGTTATTAAAAGAAAAATGCATTTACTGTATTGTTTCAGTATACTGTATACTGTACCTGTATATAATGCATAAAAAGTTTTAATAAACAAATTTCGCAAAATTTGTAAAAATCTTTTTTTTTTTAATGTTAATGATATTTAACATTCTGTTATAAAATAACATTATTTTGAATTATGTTTACGATCTGTTTTAATAGTTATCTTTATTGTATTCAACAACTTTTACATTTTGAAATTTTATTGTTGTGTATTTCGTGAGTTTTTATAGTTTTTTTTTTAAAACTAATGATAATTAAATTGTCAAATAAAAAATTATATTTGAGTTGAGCATACGATACAAGAGTATTGTCACTAAGTTTACAATGTAATGGTTACATCAGAATTCTTTGTTTTAATAAAAATGTGAAATACTAAGATTTTACATTTTTATATCTAAGCACTAATGTTAGCATTCCACTGTAATAAAACTGTGGAATTTAGTCATCGGATCCGTCTGGTGATGTCGATGGCAAATAACAAGATTCTTTCATGTCAGTTGGAATTAAGGTCTGTGATGTAATGTGACGTTTTTGTACGACATTAATAAAAAAAACCAACATGAAAAGGGGAAGTTGATTAAAACTGTGTTTAATAATACATCACTGACTACTGGACTAGCCCTTGCAATTAACCTAAATTTTCCCAGAACTTCTTTGACTTAATTAACTTTTCCATATTTTAATGATTGCTCTTAACTTCTTAAGGAGTCAAATGAACTTCACAATAAACAACACAAAAGCAAACAAACAAAAAAACTTTAAGGATGTGTCACAGCCACTTTAACCGGTATACCGATATGTAATAAGTTACTACTGTACTTGTAATGCTGTACTAATACGCAGGTGTACAAAAATAATAGTTGAATATCCTTAGATAGGAATGTAATTCCGGCGAAACTGTTTTGTCGTTTTCAAAAGTAAAAAAAAAGAAACCATCATGAGTAACAATTGTATTTACGTGTCAACGTGATCAGTCAGAATCGTGTAATAAGCACGCACAAAGTATTAAAAAGCTTATTTTTTATTCTAAGTAGGACGCGCATAAACAGCACGCAAACCTCCTAGACCGACACACACCTCCACCCCGTGCAAACCTTGCCCACTCCGGCAGCTAAATCAGCGAGACCCTCCCGCTGATTTAACGCGTCGCACGCACCATTATTTACACCATGTAATTAATTAATTTTTCCGTCTCGTTTTGCTGAATTAATTAACTCATGATAGTAGACTTAGATTTATTTAGGACGAGTGTTGACAACATTAAATTTGGATATATTTTTAAAAAAAATTTATTACGTTATAAGGGTATTTTTTAAGCTTGAGGTGATTACATTGACGTTACCGTGTTCAGCTCACTTGTCGCGGCAAGTGTTATTATTAATGCTGGCGTTTTGCTATTTTAAAATATTTGCATTAATTTGCAATAATTTAGGAATATTTTTATATATACTGTAATAATGTTATGAACAAATTTTAGATCATGGAATATATTTATTAATGCCACAATTTTTGAGCTAACTTTTTATTGATTAGTAATAGCGGTAAAGATGTGGTAATCGAATGTTACCTATGCCGTCGTTGCTTTGTGTTTGTCGGTAACGATTTGTCGAGTAGCCGTACTGTGTATGTTGTCAGCCGTTATCGTTGTATAGCATTACCACTTGGTTTTAACATGTAAATTGTTTTTTTCTTTAAGTACAGTATTTGCATTGATCTGCTTACACCTAAAAATAGGACAACACTGACAACATTATAATAGCAGCTTAAAGTTTGAGGAAAAAAGTTTTATTATGTTTATTGTTTGTTTTGATTTTTTTTGGGGGATGTAATGTTTACAGTATTGTTAAGTTGTTGATGAGTAATTGGCAGTTTAAATAGTTTATAGTGATGACATAAACTTTAGTACAATATGTATATAACTTCTATATTTTTAAAGTTTGTTAACATGTTGGTAAGTGGGTGTTGACATGAATGGTTAAAAAGTAAATTAAAGAGGGAGAAGAAAAAATTTTAAACTTAAAATACTTTTAGTAGGTGCGTGCGAGAAATCATTAACCGACTTAACACTTGGAAAACTTTTTACCATTTTCTATGTATTACAACAGGAAAAGTAAACGAAATGTTTGATGAATTAAGATGAGTTGAAACTTTTACTATGTAGGTGGCCAAATAGCATTAGTCGATTGATACTTAGCATTCATATTTCTACTTAAGTAGTTTCTCAAATTACACTGACTGTATATTACTCACTTAGGTACTGAATTTCGTCATTTGAAATAAAAATGATGTTCTCATAAATGAAAAAAATATTTTTAAGGAAATATAGTTGGGCACTCTATTTAGTCACGCAAAAAGAAATGTAGTGCGTTGTATGATCGAATTCGTTGTGCAACCGTAAATTTCATTATCATCGTGTTAGCAAAAATGTTACTGTGTTGAAAAATTCAATGTCAAAATAAAGTTAACTTTGGCCTACATCTAAATATTCTGATTATATGGATGGATGTGACCCATTAGCAAATATGAGCAGGTTAGGTTAAAATGTTAAAATGGTATTTCATTTTGTTGCAGTGACACGACATGGTCAAGCATTTATGTTGGCAGTTTAATGCCATCGGTTACTTTAGGTCACATAAAAATCAATTAAACATCATTTTCATTAATTTATGATGTGACTTGCTGAATCTACTGTGTGATAGTCATAATAATTTTTTTAATTGGTTTTTTTAAAATGATTTATTGAACACGCTTTATTATTTATAGAAGTTGTTGTTCTGCTTATCAAGTTATTTTAAAAGTCGAAGCTAGTTTTTTCTTAGTTCATTATTATTATAATTTTTTATATTCAGATGGATTGTTATGTGGTTGGTTTAGTTTTTTTTTTTCTTTTTAATATTAAAGTTAATCGTTTTCGGCATTGTAATAAACGTTAACTTTAGGTTAGTAAGGTTTTTCAATTGTGGGAAACGATGGTAGTGAGCATTTTTTTGTTCACATGTGTCTACTACCACTGCTGTTTAACATTTCGATTTGGTTGCGTGGTGTGTACAGTGGAGTAATGTGGTGCGGGAGCCATTCAACTTCCATACCACAAATTCTTGACAAATCAAATTTTTAAAAAATACTCTATGACCAATTGACAAGTCAATTGTTTTCATGAAAATTAAACTGTTATGCTGCAAAACTTTGTTAATTCTTTAATATTGGCACGAATGTGTTAATTTCGTTTTTCTTTAAGGTAATTTGGTTTATGTGGTGCTATTATCAAGTAACCGTGGGATGGAAAAGATTGACACCATGAGAAAGTAGAAAGATGAATGTGCTGGGATGGAACTTACAATTAGTATATTTCTGCATTTTATATAGACTGAATTGATCGACTATCAGTTAATGTATGGCAAACATCATTGGCATTTTTTGTGTATTGCCATTTTTGTGTATATTGAAATGTCATGTCAAACTTTATGAATTTTAGTTTTAAGAATTAGTTTTTTCTGTTGCATATTATGATATAAATTTTAAATATTGTTTTGAAGCGTTAATTAGTTGTTTATTATAGAAGTTATATGAAATATCAATCGAATCCATACATTTTTTCGTATGCAAATATAATAGTGTCGTATAGATGTTTGAGTTGGGATTTTATTGGTGTTTTTATGGCTGTTAAATGTAAGGTATAAAAATAAGGACGCGCTTAATGACTTTTTTAGGTTTTTTTCTTGACTGTAAAATATGAACATTAGCTCATCCAGTAATATAATAGAAGCGAGATTTTCATTGTTGCAAAGTGTGCAGACCCGTTTTCACATGTGGCTTTTTATATTTTGATACACAGCTTCCCCCTTTTACCTATCTTTACACACCAACAACAAAAAAAGTGATCAGCTTTGTATTGATGGAAAAAAGGAGAGGGGTGGAGTTGAGTTTCAGGTTGAGGAAGAATATTTTTCTGTCTAGATGCATACAGGGTGAACCTTATTCAGTAAAAGGGATTAAAGATGGAAAAATTCAAAAATATATGCTTGGTGGAAACATACATGATTTGCATAAATTGGGTTGGTGGCTGTTTTATTTTTACAAATAAGTAGAATATAATGTGTGTGAATAAATCCTTTGTGAGCGAGTTTTAAGTTGTTGTGATGTAACGATAATAAAATCATATATTTTTTGGGATAAAAAATGGAATATACAGTATTTTTTGAGAGATTTGTCAGATGTATAACGTGTACTGAATGATGTTTTTAATATTTTATTGTATGCGATATTTGTTTTATTTTGAGAATCTTGCAGTACTGATTCTGCCTGATGCTAAATTCGCCTTTTTGCTGTTTTTAAGTATTGCAGTGTTGTTTCATTGCACTTGTAGTAATTCTAGAATCTGGGTTTCTGGACAGTGAATCCCATTTAAAACATTAATGAATTTTGTGCTGTTGCGATCGAATGTTCTCTTTTTTATATATTTTTTAAATATTTGATCAGCTATAGTAAATCTTTTCTTATTGACACCCTGTACAACTACGGTTAGTGTCTGACCAAATATTTTGTACAGGTAAAACCTGTTCAGCTAGTTAAAAGTGTTTTCTTTTCTAATTTTTTTCTCAATGCTATTTTGTGTGTATGAAGATCTTCACCGGAGGAGGTGCTGCTGCTTATTCTTGGAGTACTCTTCAGCTGCTGTTGTTTTGTCGTCTGCTGTTCTTTTGCTTTTGCCTGCACTTTTGCTTTACAAGCTTAGTTTCAATTCTTACTCAACAAACGGCTTTTGCTTATTTTTTTTAACCCCCTCCTCCCCCCCCCCCATTTACTCCAAACTCCCCTTTACTCAATCCGGCTGACTTTTTAGGGTTTCCTTCTTTTACATTCCGTCCCACTGGCCATTGACCTGTTTGCTATCTTAACTCTTAGCTCAGCTCTTGGTACCGTCAACTTCTACCATTTTTTTATTATTATTATATTTATTATTTTTTTTTTGCTGGGAGGAGCAATCAGTGATGCTTATAAATTCATAATTGTCTATGATTGGTTGGTTGGTCACTAGTATTATGGAAATGTATTTCAAATTTAGTTATAAAAAATATTGCATACCATAATATACGGTATGTACAGAGTGATTGCTGGATTTTTTCAGACTGGGCACAGTATGACATTACATTTGGTTAAATTTACATATGAATTTGGCTGATTATCTGAATTTTGATTATGGCAGTTAGACAAACCGTTCCGTCTGAGTTCTTCAAACGTGTATCATAATTATTTTTCTTGCTTGTTAGACTTCTTTAATCGATTTTTTAGTTAACAATAAAGCATCCGGCATTGATTGTAAAAAATTAATAGGTTACCGTTATACACAATATTGGTGGTTGTGCAATCTAAACAGCATTTTTACATTATGGATAGTTCAATATTACTGTACATTGATATTTAAAAATTAGGATCCTAAGAAGGTTGATGCAAAACACAGGGTTTACACGATATCTTAAAGTCACTATTTAATGTTAAATGAAACGTTCTCTTTCCTATTATTTTTACAAATTACTTTAGCTCAGGAATTTTAATTAATACATAGGTACTGCAAATTATTTAATATTTGACTGTAATTGGTACTAAGTACATTAATTGCACTAATTTGATTTGCTTTAATAATCGTGTATCTTCATTTTTTTACAATTTTTTTTCTTTCTGTGTAGTGTAGAATTTATTTCTAGATACACTGAAAAAGTCAGTGGATTTACGAATGAGAAGAGTTGAACTGGATTTTTTTTCGTGTTTATTGTTATCTAAAATATATTACAGTGTATAATACATGGAAGAAGAAAAAATAGTTATTTGATGTTGCAGGTGTTTTTGTGCGCGGTAAATGTTAGTTGTACACGGAATTTTAGTGGAAATTTTCATTACCAAGATGCTAAATGAAAGGTAATGATGATAAGACTTGTTGATATTAAAATGGGGTGGTTTGGTTGGGGGTGTTTATAATATAGTAAAGAGTTAGTGGGAGAATGCAAGTTAAACTTATATACGCTTTTGTACTGTAGGTGGTTATGATTAAAGTAGCCATACATGCAAAACCACATAACTTGTAATGTATGGCTTTTGCTCATAATGCAATGCTGTTTTTGACTTTCTGAATTATAATTATTATTATTCAACTTGACTCTGCTTGGTATGAAATACTTTTAGATACGGATATATGACTATGTTACGACTTAGCCTTATGACATATTACATTCATTTACGACTTTCATTAGCCTTTGTATTTTTTTTTAGGAACAAAGTGATGTTTTATGTAATTTTTGTAAGTTTATGCTTATGCAGTATTATTTTTTTGTAGGGGTATTTTATGAGTGTCAAGATTTTACTTTTTGTTTATTTATTATTTAAAGTTTAATTTTATGTTATTACAGTTTTGAAGTTTTCTTCTTCCTGTACTAATTAAGTTTATGGCGGTCTCGTTAACGTAAACAACTTTCGCAGCAATAAAAAATATAAATAAGAAAATTATTTGGTAATTATTTTACCCAAAAGGATTTTTAATATACGCCAATTGTAGTGTAACTTTTAACTTGAAAATAATGTCGTAAAATGCTACTTTATTGTATGTGAAATTTCTTTATTGTTTATGGTTTAAAGTTTTTAAAATTTAAGGTTGTATTTGAATTATTTTTTTAATGTTCAGTGATTTTTTGGAAACGTTTGAGATTTGCGAAAAAAAATATCAAAACTTTATACAGTAATAAATTTTTCTTAAATGGCTAACAAACTTATCAAAAATAGCCAAAAAAAAGTGAAATATGACAATGAATTTAATTTCTATTGCTGATTATAAGGTTAAAAATTGTTTACAAGTATTGTGCAGTTAGTAAATGCAATTCTTTGGACATAATAAAATATTTGTAGAAATTGTAAAGATTGAACACAAACATTTATTTAGATTTTTTCATTGAATTTCTTTCTTGTTGAGTTTGTTTTGACCTCTACATTGTGTGCAATGCATCTCTATTGGCATTCCTTAAGGCGACAATTATAATATGTTGGCTAGTTTTTATTTAAATAAATTAATTTTTTTTCATCCTCTTCTGTAAGATGAACCAGTGAACTGATGAAATACTAACAGCTTTTTTTGTTAAGTTAATTTTTTATGTTCTGTCTGCTTTACTGCTAAGTCTTGTACGTTGCTACACTTACTTACTCCTTCATTTCAATCTTAATTCATCACGGCTATTATTAATCCTAACTTCCAATTAGTGCAATAAATATTAATAATGTAGTTTAGTTTATATTCTCACACTTTGAGTTGTTTAACACAGCTGTGTATGGCAATTTGTTTTTATTTTTAAAACTTTTAACAACTTAAATTGCATTAATTATTATTGTGGTTTCGATGCTTATTATACAGAAATCGATGTATTCGACTTTTTGATTTATGTCAAGTTTTAACTTTTTAACGTGAAACAATTTATTATGTGTATCGCATTAAGTGTGTGTAATGTTAGCAACTTTAAGCAGTACATTATTAAGCCATTTTATCAACTGATAAATCAGTTGATTAACATTTTAAATTAGTTTTGATGGTTGGAACTTGAAAGGAAATGCAACTTATGTTTTATTAAAATAATCATGTTCATTTACTAATCGTTAAAAATGTCAGAATACTGATTAATTATTTGTTGCATCTTAAAATAGTCATCGTTGTATCCTAAAAATCAGTTTTCTAGTTTCGAAATGTTACTAAACAACTGAAATGTTACTAAACTAACTTGAGGCTTGGTTCTGTTTATTTAGCAACAAAACGACTATAATAATCACAGGAAATCAATTATTGTGCCTTAAAATAATTGAATTGTGATAGTTTTAAAAGCAGAAGTACTTTACAGTTCAAGATTTTGCATAAATGAATAATATGCCATTAGTAGCACACACAAAAAACAACCTAGTTTTATTGTATTAACATATTAAGTGATTGGTGAATGTTAAATATTTTTTTTGGGTTAGTAAATTTTAATTTTTATGTATTTTAATTTTTTAAACAAAGAGTTGTTTTTTTTTTGCCAAGTCGATTGTATGACCAAAATGTCCTAATTTAACCGTGTCGAGTGTCGAATAATCAAATTAGCACATTTACATTATTGCATGAATTATGATATGCAGAGAAGTTTGAAGTCTTGTTTTTCTTAGTTATTTAATTGTAGCAATAAATAAATGATATTAATTTATCTTTTATTAGATGTAATTTGAACATCATATTAGAAAGTAAATATAAAGAAACTAGACTAGTGTAGTAGCAACGTCTTTTTGTCTATGGAATAATTATAAATTCGTACTTTAGCTTTTATTTTTTTTTAGTTTAATGAAAGTTTAAATAAAATTGTTATCAGTTGAAAGGGAATAAAAGACGTCTAAAAAAGAAATCATTTTAAAATAGTAATTCGTAGTCCTTGAATGTTTTCTCTTGCTTCTTACAACTTTAAAAACCAAAAGAAATGTCTTTTTATATAAATTTTTTTGGACCACTCCCCAATCACCTAAAACTTGGTCTGCAACATTTATCTCCCAGCTTCCAACATTGCTAACTACTCGGGGAGTTTATTTTTTTTTATATTATTATAACAAACATTGGCATCTCCACCCAACTTTAAAATAATATGCAACAAAAGCAATTTCAACCGTAACAGACGACATTTTGTGCAGGCGGTTTCCAACTTTTTCGAGCTTGTTTATAATTTGATGTTTAATCAACTTTAATTGTAACATTAGTATGATAATTTGGTATTTTAGTGAGCGTTTCAAGGTACATTTAGTATTAACTATCGATGATTAGGATGGAGCTAATTATTATTTTTTTGGGGATTACTTTGTTGCAAAAGCAAATACTGTAATAACAAATTCTAATAATAACAATGTTACTACTATTTTCGCAATTTCTGAACTAAAAGTACAGTAGGCATAATCAAATATTTGATATTCAAATAAAGATAACATTGTTAACTTCTTACTATGCCAAAGTTGATACTAGAAATTGATGTTAAAATGTGACGTCAAACGGCCTAAATATCGAATATAGAGCGTGAAGAGTGAAAGGATTGAATTTACCGTTTTTACTTAAAAGTTATTGAGTCAGCTGATGCGTATCTTTTAGTAACTTGGAAATATTTCCGTCGATATTAATCGTTAATATAAACTAATTGAAAAAAGTATACCGGTTTTGTACATTTTTATTTGATTTACAACTACAAGCGGATACACTGAATTATTAAGTTATATAAAATTGCAAATTGTTATGAAGGATGAAACCATGCGAAAAATTGGTTAACTGAGATTACTTTAAAATGTTATACACAGTATATTGCATATTATCATTGTTATTTGTATATTAAAAATCTCTGCGATAGTGACGCTCTATATATCAACTTTTATATTGCTGAAAAATGGATTTGTTGTTGTGGTTCTACTCTTACTCTCGTATTATTTGTTACACATGAAAGCATTTTTTTTTCTTATTTGAACTTGTATTTGTGTATGTATGTTTGTATACCATATAACTTAGATTATGTAGGCAGTGAATTGAATTGAAAATTGAATTGAACGGGTTTTTCTTTTTTGTATTGTAATGGTGGCTACTTACAGGAACGAATTGAGATTGATGATTTCCAGATAACTTTTTTGTTTGTTATTCTTACCTCAATTTTTTTTGACATTTATTTTTCATTTGCTGCACTTTACTATATTTTGTTAAATAAGTACTGCAATTATTATGGGTCCTTGCATAATATGCATTTGTAATTTCAAATACAAGTACTTTTTTTAATACAGTATTTTGTTTGTTAACAATTTTTGCAACTGAAAGCGGCCAAAGACCTTCAATATGTATTTTTTTTTTTTTTTTTTGAATATCGAGAAACCAAATTGTTTGGTTATGTTGATAGGCACACAACCAGCAGCTGTGCATGACTTGCAAGCGTTTTACATTTACTTTTTTTGTAGTTAATGGCCAAACTTAACTTACTCGTTGTAGTTCCATAAAATTTATTTTAGTTAATAATTGAGGAAATACAGTACTTTACCAAAAATATTTAAGTTTTTAGTTTTGAAAATTGCACTGGATAGATTATTAAATTTTCATTACTGTTGTATTAATTACAGTGAAAAAATTAATTAGCATTTTCCATGGTAAATTTTATTTACTTTATTACATGAAATGGCAATTAAAACTAATTTTTAGTAAGTTAATTAGTTAAAAATGAAATAAAATTTCCGGAAGTAAGAAGTTAATTTTTAATTTATATTTTTATACCGTGTAATAGGTCTGTTAATGAGATAAAAATATGAAATAGACATTTTTAAATATAATAAGTGTTTCTATGTAATTTAAGCTTTATAGTTGCTACTTGGTATTTGTGAATCGTGATTATAATACTGAATATACAGCAACTAGTCAGCAGTTTTAACTATAAACAGTTTAAAAAGACCTTTTCTTGGCTTTTGTCCAGTTTAACGCTAACTACTAGTAACTTGGTGAACCCTTCAGGGTATGTAATCTAGCTAGAATAAGTAGCGGATATAAATAACAATCACATTCACATCTTATTTTCTACTACGGTAACTGAAATTTACATTTTAGTGTATATATGTACGTTTCAACAAATTCTTTACGCCAGCAGTTCTGGTGCATCTTGTTGAATAGCAAAGTAAAGCAATGGAAAAGACCAAACATTTTAAATTTTGAAAGGTTTCCAAAGAACAAATGTGAGTTAGTTAACGTAAAAGAGAGTTTTTCAGGAATTTTTTTGTCGTATTTTATTTACATTATTTGTTTGCAACCTATGTAACTGAACAGGTACCAAGGGGTACCTTTTCTTATTGGACCAATGAAAAAACGAGGGAAATTATTTGACCTCTACACAGTATGTTTTTGTGATGTGTTTGAAGATAATCTACAATTCTGCAGGAAATAACAGCTGTTGCCTTATGTTTCCCTTTGCAACATACGGTTCTTTAGATGTAGTGCGTTTGTGGAATGGTCCTTATGCAACAGGTCCGCGTGGCCTAATGGATAAGGCGTCTGACTTCGAATCAGAAGATTGCAGGTTCGATCCCTGCCGTGGACGGTTTTTTTGGTTGTAATTTTTTTTAATTATTTCTACATAAAATGAGTAACCTGTTAATTTACGGTACTGGTACGGGTAATGGTTGAAACGTTTGATAGTTAAAAATTAGTATAGTTGAAGTTGAGGGTTGAGAACCGCTGTTTGAAATACATGTGCTGGTTTTTTGTTACAGTAAGGTATTTTTGTGTGTGCGCTGTCAGTGTGTGACGTTGGGTGGTGATTTCAGCGGTGGTAGGGGTTCGAAATGTGGTTGATTGAAATTTTGTAATAGACGTGTGAAGAGTCTTGAGTTGTTAAGTGGTTCAGCACAAGAAATGCAACATCATCATCATCTCTTGTTTCCATTACCCTTTATTTTCTTATTTCTTTTCTTTTATCATCAACATATCATCTTTTTTTTTTCTTCTTCTGAAATTTCAAACTTGAATATAAAGTGAGAAAAAACAAGTTGAAAACAGTTTTATGTTTAACTTTTTGAAAACCGGCTGTACACATTCAGTACTCGCGCAAAATGCAAACAGAATTCACCGTGCAAATAAATTTTAATGGAAATAAGAAAAACGTTTGAATTTGTGTCTCGTCTATTTACATTTAAAACACATTTCCTGTTATTTTAATTTAAACTTAATGGGGTTTAGTTGACCGTAATTTAATTGTTATTTGAAGTTAACAAACTCTTTTTTTTTTTTAAAGAGGTTCACAACTGTTTGTGCTACCGAAAATCGTAATTTATTCTGCAGCTATTTGATCTTTAGAAACTTAAATTAGATATTTTGGAATTAGATTTTAAAACAATAGCATACATCGGTCCATGACGAGAAATGAAATGGCACTTCTATTCCACAGGATCTTATAGAAAATAATATCTTAGTATTATCTTAAAATTGCTTTGAATTCAAACAGCTAAATTTAATGTTGAGAAACTAAATTTTAGATTCATGAAGGAACATTTTGCACCTAAAAGTGAGTTTTTAACACCATTCTTCAAGTATCGACTATTGTAATAAATCCTACACAAATATATTGTATTACTGTTATATTTCATGGTAGTTGGAACTTTTACCAACCAAATAAGTTCAGTTGTTGAAGAAACTTGTTAATTTTTCCTCCTGAAATTCGTAAACCAGTTAAACCACCAAAAAAAAAGACATAAATTGTGCCAGAAATATTGCAAAAGGAGAAAAAATCTTCAAAATCTTATTGACATTGAAATTTAGGATGCACAGCAAACTTTTTTCCCATAAAGTATTTGACGTAATCATCTTTTGTGATAGTGTTTGACAGATAGTACCGAGCAAACACACCCAAACTGTCAAATAACAAAAAGGGTGACTGGAGTGATGGCGATGGCGATGGCGAAGAGGGAGAATTGGGGAAAAAAAACTGCAGTCGCCAGCCAACTGGTTTTAACGTTATCTATGCAAACATAATAAGTGTTACAGCTTTTGAAACTCTTTCTACCACCCCTTTTGATTTTTTTATTTACTTAATAGCATTATAGAAATCGACATTTTACTCCTTCCCCCTTAAACTAAAACCCCTGCCTCACATTTCCCTCTCTACTAGTCAACCTTTAACTCTTTCCATTGAAAAAATAAGAAGAAAATGGTTGAACAAGAAATTGAAGAAAAGCACAGTGTCACTAGGATATTTCCACTCAGTATTATTATTCAAATGTAAGCTAAAGTTGAAACACATCACACAAAGTCAATATTGAAATTGACACGTACTGGAGACAAAAGCCTGTAAACGTGACACAACTTTTATTTTATTGGTTTGTTACTGTAACTCTTAAAAGACCAATAGAAACTGCAGGAAACATTTCAAATGATTATTTCCTTGTTTTAAAGGAGTTGTTTCGTGTTTTTTAGCTTAACACTGTGTAATTATACTGTTCTTGGCAAATTGCTATGAGAAATGTTAAAATGGAAACTGAAAGATATGAAAGTCGCAACTAATTAAGCAAATTTTTTAATTTTTGGGTAATGCCAGATTACAATAATTTGGACCGAACAGTTTATGTGACCTTGGCTGACATGACCTAACATTTTCTAGTACCGTACTGCAAATTAAGTTATGTAATTACACGAGGGCTTGCAAATCTTAAAATTTACTCGTAACGTGACTCAGTGACCTTAGTTCATGAAATTACTTGAAAATTGTTAATTAGCACAGTATAAGACTGTATTATGGACATAGGAAAGAAACTCTCTCGTGAATTTTATTACTGGTTGAAGTTGATATAAAATTATTGTGTTATTAATTTGCTATAGTTTGATATAAAGTACTGTTATCAGAATGGGCTAAAACATAATAAAAGTATGGATAAATACATGAAATGTTGCGGGAACAGATATGAGATATGCAAATGAGTGATTATTAATTACTAAAAAATTTAAGAATGCCAAGTGCTTAAAATTGACGAATTTGATAGATGTGTCATGTGTCGAAACTATTTTCACTGTGGCTGTTTTATTATTATTATAGTTTCAAATGATGATAATGCAATAGCTCAGATTGGTTTTTAGATCACTGTGTATGGAGTTAATTACTGTAATTAATATTTGCTTTGAAAACATTTTGGTTTTCGATTAAGTGATATTTTTTTTGACTAGGGCACAAACGAAATTGTGGTTTTCTTCCCCAAGCGAAAACAAATTTTCTGGTTCGTGATAGTTGTTTACTTTTGACAAAAATTATTTTTTGCTTTCTATTTTGAGTTAGAGGTCAATTTTACGTTTAATTTAATTGAGCAAACTGTTCTGTTTTGACTTTTCCCTCCCCATATGGTTTGCACAGTATATGAAAAAAGTAAACAAAGCGTTAAATGTTTATGAAATGTACACCACTTAATTGGACATGTTTACATCTGATAAATTCTAATTAATAAACAAGCCAGAACGAATGGGAGAGAAAATCACTGCCTTGGAACTTTTATATACTTGTACAAAAATTTTTTTTCTATTTTGTTTATTTTGGCTTAGTTCATCATTTAAATCGTTTCCTGCTGATGTCAACAAATTTCTAAAAGGAAATTAGACGTTTTATGTGCAATTTAATCGCTTAAGTAACTACATTTTTTGGTGAAAGTTAATGCTATAATCGCGATTATCTTTGACATTCATCTTAGATTTTTTTTCAGTTCTTTAAAGACTGAAAGGATTCTTTATTACTTGCTGTCAGTCTTGTGAATAGTTTATTGTTAAGTGCAAATATGCCAAATTTTAGTTCTCATAGTATAAATTTAATTACTGAACGGCTGAAAGATGTGACAAGGAATTTCTTTTTAAACTTTTAACAATTCCAATTTCGATTTTTAAAGCGTTATTAATAAATTATAGTGCAAACATGATTTAATTTAAATTTACATTGTAATCAATAATTTGATTACCGTTGATTTTCATTAAGTTTGGTTTCATGTGTCCTAATTATTGTGAGTTATTGTCCCACTTAATGGCTGTACAGTACCAGATGAATTGTAATTAGTGGTTTCTCTTTACAAAGAAACCAGCTGATATTAAACTAATTAATATATAATGATCGATTGTGATTAAATTTTGCAAATTATACTGAAATAATCAAATATTTTTATGAAGTATATTTTTTTATCTGCATTGAAGCTGTGGTTCAAGACTTTCAAGTTAGTGTTTATACACGATGGCTATAGTGTATATTGTATAGCGAGTGTATTCACCTTTATCTTAAATTCTCCTTATTCACTCCCCCTTCATTATTCAAAACAGTCAGTGATTGGCTGACGAGTGAAAATAAAAAAGACGCATAAATAAGCGTAAAAGAAGTATTAACGAACTTTTCAATCAAAATATCGTTAATCTTAGCGACAGCTGAACAAACTGACACTTTTTATAACTATTTTAAACTAAAAAAAAATAAATAAGACTTAAAAATTGACTACAAGTCAGCACCTTATTTAAACAGTTTTTAAAACCTTTTAAATAACCAAAATTTGATATAATCGGGTTTTAATGTTTCTTTTCTAAGTATTTATGATTCTCACAGAGCCTCATTTTTTCAAGTAAAAATAAATTGTTTATATTGACTTTTAGCATTTTTTCTAAAACTTTTTTTTAAAGTTTTTTCTTTAGTTTTTATGTATTTCATATCTTGTTAACAAAACCGAATTATCAAATATTTAAAAATAGTTAGACCTTGCATTGATACTGATCACAATGTAAAGATAAGCCATTTGTAAACATATTTGTCTAGATTATGATGCACTTTTAAATTACAAACATTGAATTTAATGATATAAAATTATATTTTTAGTAATTGCAGTTAAGTCTGGTTCACATGTACTGTGCATTGACATTAATTAATTTTATTTAATAATTAGCTCGGTTACGAATGAATTTCTAAAGCCTAATCTAAAATGAAATTTAACCATTTAGACACAGTCGTAATTAAGAAATTATTTTTTTCTTCGTATGGTAAAGAAATTGAAGTGAAACTTGTTAACGCACTGCTGCGTTTGGTAAATAAAACGACGGATGTCGCGTCGTTGTACTTCACGGCTGTGAGTGCGACCGATGCGGCAAAGGCATTTTGACTTGATTAGATTGCTAAGGCCACTGTCTTCTTTACTTCCACTTCCTATAGTCATACAGCATTATACAAAATGCAATTACAGTACAGTCGGGACACCACAACCATATTAAAAATTATAAACATCTCATTTTCTCCCACTTAATCTGCAGATTTATTATTGTTCAAAATCAGTGGAGCAAAACGATTCACATTTGTTTGTTTTTAAACCTCATGCTGCGATGCAACTCGGGAAAGTTTTTGCTTTTTGGTGTTTTTTTTTTTGTTTGCATGCTAACTACCAATTACATGTTGAATAATAAATTGGCAGTTGCTAATTATGTTGTAACTATTATCATTTTGATGTTAATTAATTTTTATCTGTTTTGCTCTTGAATTGCATTTCCAGTATGAAAAGTTTTATGCTAATTTTATTACTTTTTTGTATTTGCAGTTGGATGATTGCACTTTGCAAATTTACAAGCATAATTGCTCACAAGGAGATTTTGGAACTTACCTAGATTTAGAATCAACAATCGATGAACAACAAGAGGAATTTGAGGGATTTTTAGACAAGTAAGTTTTTTTAATACAATAGTATACATCATTTTACTCAGATACAAGTTTTATTGAAGAAGCAGTAACCGTTTGTCACTGAAACGCGTTTCTCAGTGAAAATGTTAAGTTATATTAATTCTTTGAATCAGAAAAAGTACATGTACTGTATGTACCACTAAAATTCAAAACTGGCGGCTGCATTACCTTTTATCACTGCTGATACTAAAGATTTAATGTCTTTTGCGAATTTAAGTGGAATATTTCATATATCAATATTTATTATCTAAACGCGTCAACAAATCTATTATTAAACATCTTGAAATGTTTAGGACCTTGATCTGAAGCATAGAGACAGAAATAGAGAAAAGTATTTTATTTTTTATAATATTATAACACAGTTATTGACAAAAAAAATAAACTGTAAAGTCGTTTGTAAAACTGCAAATTTGCACAAAGTAACTGCAACCTGTTGCATATTACATAATATTAATTTTTCATCAACATTCGGTAGATAACACCGTATCCATTGCGAAAACTAATATCATTATCAAGGATTTTAACTTTTTATATTATTATCTATCTGTACTGTACTCTTTGTAAGAATACATGAACTGAACATATACTCGGTACCGTTTTATGATAAGATCGGATGATAAATTACACGTACTTTAATTATTTAACTTAATGCCTTACTGTTGTAATTTTAGAGTTCTTTACTATACTTGATTTGAATGACGTTTCAATTGGTTAGTAAATGGCGCACTGTTTTGCATTTATTTCTTTATTGTGTCGCAATCAATTGGTATTATGTGGTTGTCATTGAGTTTCATCACTTCATGAACTGTTACACATTTATATTAAATTTCAATACTGTAATTGAATTGGATTACTTTTTACTTATATTTATACTTTTTTAAGATATTTTTCGATTTGATTATTTTGATGATTAATTTAATGACTATTATGTAAAAACGTTACCTAGTTTTATCCTGATTGAATGAGATATTAATAAAATAAAAGAAGAGACAATGGGGTAAAATTAACCTCACAGCTGCGCAGTTTTATATATCATGTTAAAAATAGCTAGCTTTTATAATAATACTTTTTTATATAGCACTACGACTTCTTTTAACTTCTTTGTGTTGTTTAACATTTAAATGACACATACACAAATAGATATAAGCATTTAGTTTGAAGGTAAACGAGCTAACCTTTATAACAGATTTAACTTCAACTGTAATCTATTATTCTTTTTTCACCATAATAAACATAGCGTGACCTACAATTTTAATAAACGATACACACTGTACAATGTACATTGCTCTGTGTACAAGCACAAGTCACAGTGGTATATCTGAAAATTGTTTTTTTTTTAATCGTGAAATGAGATGGAAAAGAGAACTAAGTTGTTTGTAACGTTTAGTTAAACAGATTATTTTTTCTTACGTGGATAAAGTTTCTACCATCATTAACAATTTGTCTTTGTGAATGTGTATGTGTGTGGGTTTTAGTTCTTTTTGAGGCAGGTATTTAAATGGTTAAAATTAATGTGATTGTTTTGTCAGTGTTGAGTTAGCATACCATAGTTTAGAAAAATATTTCAAAATTGTAACTTTAAGATGAAAATTTTTTGGAATTTTTTTCAAAACATAGAAATCATGTTGAGAGAATTGGTGCTAATTTTTAAATTAAAAAAAAAAGTATCCCGACTGCACTGTGACATTTTCATTATATTTGGATAAGTGATTTAATAAAAAAAAATTTAACAATTTCTAATTATTGAAATATACAAGTGGCAGTAATTTCGATTGCGACTGTTTTAAGTAGCAATTGTTTTTCCATTTTGTGTCTTTAGTCATTTTATTTCTATTTAAGTTCAGTGACTTTTTTTTAATCTATACTTTTGTAACAATTACAGAAGCTGGGAAAATCGTCAAGGCAAATATATTATATGTGGCTTGTAAATTGTTTCACAACTTTCAATTTTCTCACTGAATTTCTTTTCCTTCTTTTCTTTTAAACAAAATGGTTGAAGGGCTTTTGTTTGTAATTTTTAAAATTCCACTAATGTAAATATATTGATGTCAAGGTGAAGAATACTTTGGGAATTTGTGAAAAGAGGAAATAATAAAAACAAAAACACACACATAGAAACAAACACACGGTTTGCCAGACTCCCTGAAATTACAATTTCCTTGTTCACAACTTCCCTCTCTCCCTATTCCCTAACTTATACACATTTGGCATGTATGAAATTGTTACCAATGTCATTTTGTCTCCGATCTGAGGTATTAAAAAAAATACAGACAACTTGTACATGAAGTTATGAAAACCTACTGTACTGAAAGAAAAAAAAATTAAAAAAAATGTTTACATGTCTCCAATTGAAATGTCAATGTAACTTTGTTCCACAGGCATTTTAGTATAGAGAAACATAAAGAAACTAAATTATTTTTTTTATATAAATTTATATTAAAAGGAAATGCTTAAAATATTTAACATTTTATTTACAAAGAAATACGACATTATTATGAGCTTAAGTTGGCTTTGATGCATTAAATTGTTTTCTCAAGCTTTTGTCGTTGCGGTCTAGTTTTGTTATTGTTAAACTGGCTCGTATATCAAATGGTTGCCATTGGTTTCAGGTTAATGTTTTTAATTTTAAGTCTATATGATGCTTTTAAATTTTACAAGCGACATCTTTTTACTCAGTGAACAGTGAAATCTTTGGGGCTATGTGAGTCATGAGTGTTGACTCATTAGGGACCCTTTGTGAGTCACCATAAAGGCCTTATGACTCATAAAAGTTTATGGCTCATCTCTATTGTATTTAGGAATTAGGGCCTCTTTTACAATGACTGTAAATGTCCTATGTATTTAATTTAAACTGTTGACGGGTAAAATAACGGTTGCACACATCAATGAGTGGTGTAAAACGATTGTTAGGACCTTAAACGAATGTGTTGGAGATTTGAAAAGAGATTAATATGATTGAGGTCACTCTTTTCTAAATCCTTACAATGAAGACGGATGTCGTATTGTCATTTAAGTTAGTAACTTTAGTTAATGAGCTCCTGATGGGCCTCAACGCTATAACAGTAACCTAATTTAAGGTCTTTGTTAATCCCCAAAATGTTATAAACATCGTTCAGAAGTCAGAATTTAATGGATTTTTTTAAATGGTTTTTTTTTACTTAAACACTGAACAATGAATCTCTTTGTGTTTGAAATAAGATTTAGGAAAAAGAGTGTATGCTGTCTATTTATAAATTCCAGACGTAATTTCAAGGATATTGTCGTGAGTTTTTATGTCAAAAAAAAGTTGTAAGAATTTCCTAAAAACTTTTTATAGGGGAAATTTTTACGTTGCTGTTACATTTGTAGTTTATATAATGCTATTTGAGATATTTGGCAACGTTTTATGTTGTAATTACGACGAACATTACCGCATAAAATGCATATTTTTTTTGGGTAAAGTTACTTGTAAAAACACATGTCGGTGATTATATAAGAATATTTTTTTTTTTGTTTTTACAAAATCTTCGACACGCTCTAATTGCTGTTGCTAACTTACACTTGGACAATTTCGTTTTCTTTCTGTCGATTATTAAAAGTAATGTGACACCGCCAATTTGATATTACATTACATATTGTATGTTATTATCTCAATAATTTTTCGAATGACATTTTTTTCATGAAAGAAATGGTTGCTTTACTTCCATATTACATTACATAACTACGTTATGAGTCACAAGAATGTTTTATAATATGAAATAATCGACGGTCACATTCTCCTCCTTGCTACATTTTAGCATAAAAAATTTAAACATGAACGATGAATCACAAGAGATTTACGACTTTCAACAAACAGTGGCTTTTCGACCGCAAAATTCTTATAAAAACCGTAAATTTCTTATAAAAGTCAAGGCTAATAATGTTTTGGTATTTTAGATGATAAACTCATTTGGAAACGTACAGTAGTTATAATTAATTGGTTTAGTTTATCAATTTAGAGTTGGACATAAATTTCTTCATTCATTAAAGTTATAAAAATTCTGTATTGGTTTTGGTTGTGTAATCTCGCTCTCAGCAACTGACATTTAATAATTTCACAGTAATTTTTTTAATGAAATTTTAAAAATACAGTATGTCGACGTAATCATTAATTTCCTTTATCAGAATACTAAATTTAATTTCCGGTGAATTAAAGTAGTGTTTGAAGTGCAAAATATGTTACTCTCTGTCAAAATTGGCTTTTCAGTAATTTAATCTGGGTAGATTTGTATTGCAACTGGCTTGTGATCTGTGGGTAAAATTATTAATAAAGCTTGAAAATTGTCATGTGAAACTAAGAATTTAAATGTGACTTTTAATGACTGCAATATTGATGCGTTTGTTGTTACATTTGTATTTTTAAGGGATGTTCTATTCTTTAAATTTATTGCTTTCAGGTTTTCAAATTTCTGAAATATTTTTCTTTTACTCTACCGTCGTCTACGTACTGTTATCATTATAATAAATATAGTCTATATTACCATACAATGATTTAAAGAATTGCAACAATTTTTCTTTAAGTTTACGTTTTTCTACTTGATAAAAAATATGTAAAAATTTGTTAGTCATTGAGAACTTAGCTTTTAAAGCTTCTACTATAATGTAAATATTATGCTGACCCGTTGGTTATGGCTACCAGCATACAATTTGATACGTGCACATCCGAAGGTGCGTTCAAAATGATTTCTAATGCGCTCATAAAAATTGAATAAGATTTTATTACAGTATTTAAGAAAACCTATATATAACCATTTTTCTCATTCTTTTACCTACTGAGAAACAACATAAACAAAAATTATACAAACATTACAAACAATTTTTGACTCACCCTGGTATTCAAATTCTAACCTTCAGCTGTCTCCTTATGCTCTTAAGAAACGGTGATTTATTTCTGTTAAGTTAATGAAGGTTTAATAATAAGTGGAAATGACGACATTTAACTGTTTTTGATTGGCAGTAAGTATTCGTTAGGAAAAGTAATTATCAAACTATAACCATATATTTTTCAATGAACATTTTAACGGTGTATAATTACACTGCTAAAGTTTTACCTGGCCAATTTCCTTTTCTTAGTAAAGGGGTATCGAGATACAGCTGCGTCTTTTGGCTAAGAATAATTAAGGATCAGTGTATTGAATGACCTCGATTAGATTAAGATTATCACAAAATGTGCAGCTGGGAGATGGAGGAAGTGGCCAAGGTTTTTCAATCAAATTGATTTACGAGTTTAAAATCACAGTCATTTGAAGATGAACCTTTTTTTTTTCTTCGACGAATAAGATGATTTATTGATGCGATTATAAAATTAAGTTTATGCTACACTGAATTGTTTGTGTCAAAGTAGCATTTAACCTTGTTTTACACTGTTAATTGTATTGAGTAGAGGCCAGATTTAAAGGGCATGTTCATAGTGGATTTGTATGTCATGTGTTGGGAATAACTGATTTAAATGCACCGGTTCCCTCATAAAATTATAGTCATTTTAGTATTGAAGGAATGTGATTATACGGTAGGACCCCTCGTAAGAAAATGTACAGTACGTTTGTGTTAACTTAGTGTTTCTTATAACTTATAGCGAATTTATAGTTTCATAAAATTAAAGTGAAATAGTTCAGTACCCTAATTTAGTAAACAGTTACTAAATTTGTATCCTTAAAGTCAACGTTAAGTGATACAGTAAAATTTAATGGTTTTGTAAACACAATATTATTTCTGACTAGTTTTTATTACCACATAATTTAATGATTTATTTGTGTTTTACGAGCTTTTTAGTAATATTTTTGTTAATTTTGGTTTCAATTTTTACGAATTTATTAATAAAGTTGTTTTGGCTTTCTGCGAATAGTATTGTACATGAACTTTGTTTTTATTTTATTTGATAGTTTTTATTGTGATTTTGTTTTGTCTAGTATTTTAGTCTACTTACACTTCCTTATGTGTCAGTTAACTTTTTTTTTCTTATTTTGGTAGATTTTTTTTATTATTTATTTCTGAAAACATAATAAATATTGGAGGTCAAAACGACGACGCCTAAATGTTGTACAAGACTGTACAGCCTTGTTTTGACCCCATATTTTTCCCTTTAACGTTACATTTTGTACAAAACTCAATGTTACGTTAAGTGAGGTTATCTTCATTTCATTATTATGTACATGTGTTGTGTTGTGGGGGCATTTTCTGTTCACCCATTATGGATGGGATGACATACGTGAACTTTGAGGGAAACAATTGCTTTTTTTAACCTCAAACGATGAATTTCGTTGTTAATGTTACTTTTTATTTCGATTTATATGATTTACTACGCTGTTTTAGGCTTTTAGCAAATGCATTTTACGGTGGCTCTATACTGTGTTATGCTGTATGAGGAACAACAGCTGAGATAAACATCAGGAGGAGGAAACAAAATAGTGCAATTGGATAAATCAGATAAAATTATATACATCTTAAATGTTGAAAATAAAACAAGAGGGAAAAAAGGGTTTTTAGATTATTATTTTGGTGATTTAAAGTGAAGTACAATAGTACATCATACAATAATAATGTACATCGTGTTCAATTTAACTTACAAGTTCCGATTAGAAATGTTATTACTTTTTATTAAAGCCAATACAACATACTGAACTTTAGTAAATAGTATACCACATAGTGTACTGTATAGAGTTGTAATAGAATTTGGTATAAAATTTTTAAGTTCTTCAGAAGTCAATTGTTAATTGTAATCTTTGTTGCTTTTAGCTAATAACCGAATTTAGTTAATAATGCATGTAATTTATATTTAAAAACATTTATTGAGAATGAGTTTACAGTAAGTGATAAGTTACATTTCATTTAATTAACTGATTTGTTTGTTTGAAATAACTGATTAAAAATCTAGAATTTTATCTGAATGATGAAACTTATTTTTTAAAAACAACAACAAAAAAGTGTAATGCTCGGTGCAAATTTTTCTTTTCTTTTTGGATTTCTATCATTTTATCTTTAATTTTCTTGTGGGTTTATCTTGAGTGTAAATCTACTTGCTGTATTTTAATTTTTTTAAAGGAAGAGAAATTTGTGTCGTATAATTTCCTGGGTTGTTTTATCACATTTTGTTCAATAAAAAGAAATGCGGTGCAGCTGATGATGAATTAAGGAAATCACGAATTAATTCAGCAAACGTGATCTCATTTTTGAATTTTTCCTCCCTGTTTATCTTTGAATTATTTTGGTTTTGAGAGGATTAACTTTCAGTTTCCAAGTCTGAAATGTAATACTTAACCCAACCCTTTGAAAGAAAGACGATTTCCAGCTGGGGGATAGAAAAAGAAAATGATGGAGTCAACCGAAGTGAAAGAAATTATAAGTTTACCTGTAACGTAATATTTTCGCTTCTCGAATAATTCAAGCAAAATAAACAATTTCTAATTTTACCAATAGGTTGCCATCCGCTGTAGGAAGGGAGGGAATAAAATATCAAAAGTTGTAACAGTGTCATCGACAGGTGTTTATCAATTTTCACATCACAAGACGACGTTTATTGACATGAAAAAAGCAGGAAAAATTTCGTCATTTCTTTGCTTAACGTAGGCGTATTTTTTACGGAATAGAAAATAAATTCAAATAAGTATTTGTTTTGAAGACTTTTATTAGTTAACCGATCAAACAAAACTATTTTTTCCACTCAATAGTGGCTTTATTTTAATGCAATGGTATCGTTTGGTTGTTGCCGATTTGTAAATAGCAAATACATAATATCCTGTTGGAGATACAGTACAGTGATACATGAATACTTACACGTTCAATATTTCATTTTTGGTTTAAAATTTGTAATTCTTTCACGTTAAGTGACGTAGTTATTTGTTATGGATTTGTGTTGCAGTTTAAGCCTGAGTGGTTACAGCAACTGTTGTTTTATAAGAACATTATTTAAATAAGCAAAAATGATTGTGTATCTCAATTTAGAACTTTTAATATCAGATTTACAAGGAAACACCTGTCAATAATGTCCTTAATATCAAGGACAGAATCACGAGTATGCATTCAGATTAAAAATGATAGAACCAATTAAACCAGCAAGTTATTTGCTAAATATAACAAATTGCAGTGACTTACAGTTTTTCATTGTATTTGCCTGATATTTGGTTAATGAATGAATAATATCGTGACATTTGTTGTCTATTTAATTTCAGTTACATTGATTACCATAAAAATAAGTAAATTAATGAAGAAAATTTAATGTGTGAATTTATGAACTTTTTTGTGTTTTCGAGGGTCATTGCAAATAATTGAAATATTTTGTATATTAAAAATGTAAAGTAGTTTACCTTGATGAATGCAAACATTTAAAGAGTGTAATAGCATTGTGTGTATGGTAAAGTAAACATTTCCCCAGCTGTTAGTTAAGTGGATTAAGAATGATTATTTGAATGACATTTTGAAAATCTAAGGCTAACTAAGCTGTGGTTGATCTACTTTTTTTTGTTATTTTACATTTTATCTATTCACAGCACAACTAAAGCTTTATGATTATGTTGGCTATATTGCGTTTATGGATCTGTGGTTTTCAACTTGGTGCACGGGCACTTTTTGTATATTTTGGAAATGTTTCATAATGATACACAGACTGGAAATTGTTGGGAGCCGTGGTTACGCATGATAAATGATTTGTCAACTTAGATGAAGATATGAGAGCTAATTTAAATACAGTATAGAAAAAAATAATTGCGATCAAGGAGAAAAATAATTTTTTGTTGAATTTTGTTTCACACGAAAAAATGTTTTTTTTTTTTTTAATTTAAAAAATAACATTGTGTGTTACATTTTTCCAGTCTTATTTTTTGATATTTTCCTTAGGAAATATAATGCACAATGTTTCTTTGTATTAATGTTGTTGTGCTGGCTTGAGCAACGATACGAAATGTTTTCAAAAGCAATTTGATACGGTTTGTGTGTAATTTTTTTTCTTTAAATATTTGTGTTTTTTGTTTGAAATTTTTTTATGTTTTTTTTTACGAAAGTGTTCATTCATTTGAATGTTTTGATGTCAGCACTTTTAAACGTTATGTTACTCAACGATAACAGGAAAGAAAATTTTTTACACTTTTTAATTTTTTTTACTTTGGTTTCAGTTTTGGTTAAAATACGAATACTGTATATTATAAGTGACTTACTACTGTACAAGTTATTAAGCGTGTGGTTATTTAAAGTAGAAGCTACAGTTGCATATTTCCTGTATTAAATTTAGTGGTAAAATTTACAGGGTGTTTATACAAGTCAAGTATATTTAAATTACTCGTATATATAATTTTTTTTAAGTTTTTACTTTTTTAATTTTTAGAGTTTATGTAAAAAATTAATTGGAGATGCGGGGTATCGATCCCCGTACCTCTCGCATGCTAAGCGAGCGCTCTACCATCTGAGCTACATCCCCATATTGGTAATTAGTGCCTTTACTACTAATGGGTAAAGTTTCATGTGCTAGGTCCACCTGAGAAAGATTTAGATAAAAGAATTTCACTTTTATGATGGTACAAATCACAATGTATTGGCCTATTTGGAATAAAAGACTTCATTAGTTTGACGTCAATTTCAACCTAAATGTTGACTTTTAAAATGGTAGCATTCATGATTTGCGTTTTTCACTTGAATCTGTTATTTTTATGCATGGGTTTGTTGATCGTGCACTCAAAAATTACAATGCTTCTTAGGAAAGTAAAATTCGGTGTATAAAATTAAAAAATTAATTAGTTGGATTAAACTTTAATAAAAATTAAATTTGGAGATGCGGGGTATCGATCCCCGTACCTCTCGCATGCTAAGCGAGCGCTCTACCATCTGAGCTACATCCCCTTCTACACAAATGGATCAATTTATTTATGTCTTTAATTAAGAATTTCAAAAATTACAATTTGGTGATATTTAAGTTATCTTACGAGTGTCTCTTCCACACAATAAGACCGTTTGCCTAACTGTGGTACAGTAATTGGTACTTGATTTTCATGTTTTCTATTACTCCATATAAGTTGATTAATGTGACTTGGTTTTGATTGTTTACTTATTTGTATGGGTCGTTTAACGTATTTTTATGTTAATCGTCATGATAAAAGTCTATTGGTTGGTTTTGGGATGACGTTTTAATAGGGAAAGTTTTTTTTTTGGGAAGTTCCGACATTAGAAATTGTTTCTATAGTTTGCTAAATTGGTACTGTGTAAAGCTTTGCTGATAAAGTAAACATAATTACTGTACATTATTTGTTTATACGTTTAGTTGAAATCCATTTGATAATTGTAAGTTGTACTCACTTAGTTCAAGTTTTTAGCTAACAAACTGAAAGAAAGCTATTTTTTGTTGAAGGTGAACGATGAAATTAACCTTGATCCAGAGTTGAATTCACTGTCTTGCCATTAACATTAACGGTTATGTATTTTTCTTTCTTTAAGATTTGAACTTCAGTTTAACTCGCATGAGTTTAATTTGGCGTTTAATTAAGTTTCTCAACGTTTTATTTACTCCCTTGGTCTTATTTTTTTCTGTTTTGCGTACTGTGCGTATAAGTAAAAAATAAAATAATTTTACGCATCGCCGATCTTTTTGTTTTGACTTTCTCACTCATTTAACCATTTTCATTTTTTCCCATGCAAATAATATACAGTAACACTACTTGTATTGCTTTCAAAGCACATTCCATTGGTTCTCGTTTAAAACAAAGTTAAATTAAACTATGTATGTACAGTAAGTTATTAATATAAAAACTGGAGTGGTCTTCAATTCTTATTGACGCTGTAATGATTGAAGAATCATTTAATTGAGGGTATTAAATAGGATTTTGAAAATTAGTAGATGACCTGAATTCATCTGATGCCAAATGAGTTGTGACGTACATTGTGACGTAAACTGTAACATAAGATTCAATACACTGCTGCTGATCAAGCGAAATGTTTTAACTCAATCGACGTTTTTGTCTATTTTGACCACTAGTAACTTAAAAACCATATTTGCAAAACTATTTTTTGTTTTGTACTGTAACTATTGTGGGCTTGGACTCAAGAAACCGTTGCAAATTCGTTGAAAAAAAATTAAAAATACTTATTTAATTAAAAGGCTTGAAAATGTCATGCAAATAACACGTAATACAGTTGCATAGTAATATTATTTATTACTTGCAATAACAAATGTAGGATTTTTGTTGGTTTTATGGAACTTTATGCGAGATAGTTTATGATTACGAGTAATATTTAATTCATGACGCTGCCTTATAAACGCTATAAATTATTATGAATACTTAATGTAGATGGCAGTGCTGTCTAGCAACTTTTTTTTTGTTATTTAATTTTTATAAAAATATATTGTGTTCATTGTTTTGAATTTGTGGTGTTGTTGGGTTAGTTAGGGTGGAAACAAACCTGTTAAGAAATGCCAGTCACTTCTTGCTTTTTTTAAATAAAAGTTATTTCACTAACCTTGTACTTAAAATAAAAAAAATCAAAATGCCCCGACAGTAAAATAAAACTAAAAAAAGTGTCTGCTCCATTCTCTTGCAAACTAACTGTACAGGGTTAAACACAAAGCACATTTAACCGTTACATAAATACAGTACTGTTGTATTTAAACCAAAAACAGCTGACAACACCAATATCGTACAGTGCATATTTGGCTTGCACTCTGTAACTAAACGGAAGTTTCAGAAATTCTTTCAACATTTTAGAGCTCTTGGCTAAAATTTTACGCTTTAAATTACTTTTTCTCACAACTGAACACGTACATATCAAATGACGCCATACAGCAAAACGGTGCAAATACCGATAATCCGGATAACCTATATTTATTGCAAGTTGCGAATTTCAATTAATGGGGTTGTGGATATTACACTGTACTAGTTGGAAGTTAGAAGCTGCTAGAGCATCAAATATTTCAATATATGATGCTCTAGCATATATTTCAATATATTTTTTATAATTTATCGCTGATCATGATGAAAGTATGAAGCAAGTTTTATATTTATAATAAGCGATAGTAAATAGTAAAAACTAATGGGAATTTATTTATGTCGATGTGACATTGGCACTGAAGCCAATAACTTACCAAGTTAATATTTACAGTTGTAATTAATAGTACTGTATTAGATTTGCTGAATTTTAATGAAGTCTAATTAAATGTGGGCAAAGTAATTGGAGATGTATATGCTAATTGAGATCGAATTCTTAGCGTTTAGCAATTTTGCTCTATAATGGATTTTAATTGGTTGTTGTCTCTTCTATACTGTATTTAATTACAATGTTAAATTACACTGTATGGAGAATGCAATGATGTTAAATTAAGCAACATTATTTTGCTCTGAACATCACTTTATATTAAAAGCTTTTCAAATTAAATGAAAACAACCAGACAATATATTTTAGTTAAAGCTATTTTAAATCAGTAAAAAATCGTGTAGTAACAAGTTGTAATTGTTTTATACACCTTTTTATAGGTCGGTTTCAATTATATCATGCAAATTATAATGGTTAATTATCAGTTTAACTATCTTTCTTTTTATTATTATTATTGAAATTCTCCGCTGTTTAAAAAAATGCTTTTGTGAAACAGCGTGAATTTTAAATGAATTGTGTGAACTTTTAATTCATGTTTTGTTATCTTGATCATCTTCATTTTAAAAGATTCGCGGTTTTTTACCCTTGAAAATACTCTTTGGCCACATTTGGTATATAACTTACAGTATTTTTTTATTTTTGTAAAGTGCAGTCGATTTCTATCTGAAGTTTTTTCTTTTGTGATGAAGTTTTGGTAACGTCCTGTTTCGTCGACACTGCAATTCGCTGAATTATCGAAACGAGTTGTAATCGAAATAATTGATTGCGTGGCGGCTCTGAAATAATAATAAAAACGTCTATTGAATTGCATGTGAAGTCATTTTAAAATTGAAAAGTCATCAGTCTAATTTTATTCCTACTGATGATTTAATTTAACTTATTTGATTACTTATTGAATAGACATAATTAATGGAAATTTGGACTGGCAATCTGGCATTTACTGTACGATATTTGCAGATCACCATTCAAATAAGCTAAAGAAATTGAGATACCATCAGTTTTTTAATTAACTTATTTAGGTTGTTTGCTGCTCTTAATTTGATAATAATGAATAGATGGACTATTAAAAGCGGTGGCGTATTATTGGTCGTCCAGGGTATATTTGTCTCTAACAATTAAAACTATCGTCTAAATTTAACATTGTACAGTAATTCAAATATCAAATAACATTTTAAAAGTATGATGTTTGATAGCTAGACGTCGAAATGCTTAACTAATATTGTTAGTCACTTATTAATAATTTGTGATATGTGCATTTAAAATGTTAACTTGGGGACTTAAAAAAAAGTCTTGGCACTCGTGAAACTTAACATTAATCAGATAACCATGTTGTCTGCACACGAAACTCGATGACCTGACAGTAGATTTTGTACAACAAATATGAAAAGCAATTAATTATCCCACAAAACATAACCTCAAATGTTTACGCTATGCAAAAATCATGTTTGTCAACTTGTAAAAATGATAAATGACAATTAACTCCTACAAATAAATAAAAGCAAAACAAAAAAAATAAGAACGAGATACTTTAAGTAATGTGTTTCTTTGATAGTTTGTTATTAAAGAAGTCGTAAAATATCTGTTGTCATTTGAAAAATCCGTTGAAACGGACGAGAAGAGAGAAATTCCTGACATATTTTGGTGACTTTTGACGTTGCTATGTACAATGACTCAACGACGGAACAGCTGAAAGAGTGCGGCTGATGGGAAATTCCCTCGCGGCACAGCATAAACGTTCCACCCGCCCAACTATTTTCGCACAATATGCGCATTGACCCAATGAAGTCTCCAAGGTTTCTCTTTTAAAAATGAAAAATCTTTATTTTCTTTTTGCAAAGAAATGTAAATACAGGTAGTTTTAATAATAAATGTCGGTAATACAAATTGTTAACTGATTTGGCTGGAAAAATCGTAAATCTGATTTTAATGAAACTTTTGCAAGAATTTTTAAATAATGGCCCAAACAATTTATTGCCTTAGTTGTATTAATAATTTATAATGTCTTGCCAGGTTTTTTCTACAACAGTTAAACCATTGATTAAAATTAACTACAACGTAACGATACTTTGCTATTTTTTCAGTTATTTTTTTTTTAACTTGGTTTTAAAACCTTTGTTTAAAATTTAAACTACAGCGTGATGTAATCAATCCAAGTGGTGATTCTTCATATTTTACCTATAAGGCTGTCGTTACGTGATATTTGACAGTCTTTTCAATTGAACAATACTAAAATGTTCAGTGATGTGCATCGAAATATTGAAATTTCTCACGCCATGTCATTACACATCATTGTGTGGAAAAAAACTCACATTTTTTGTAGTTATTTTTGCATCAATTTTACTGTAAGTTTCCATTGATACAAGTTAAAGAATAGGAATATTATAGACCGATGATTTTTTACACCCACTCAGTTTAGGACGAACTAGTAGACCACTTTAGTGTGTTTTATTCAGCCACAAAATAGCGGCTAAAGTCGAGGAAAATCACTTCAAAAACTTGGTTGTTTTTGTGATTTTCTGTTGAGGTAATACAATCACAAATTTGTAGCTGTAATCAGAATATGGCATGTGGAGTCACGGCTTAATTACAATGACGTAAAATCTACCCACATACAGTATATAACCATGTCGTCAATCATTCATAGTGTAACATTGAACCATTCGATTGTATATTTTGAGACGGAAAAATTGTTTCTTAATGTAACAATAAACGAGTAATTGATGCGAAACGGCTTTCAGGGAAAAAAAACTTTTTTTATTAATATTTTAAGGAAAAGCATTGATTTTTAATTTTTTAAAAGCAATTTTCTTTATCTTCTTATTATTTTCAGAAATGCGAAATAATGGACTTTGAATGTTTTGCAAAATCTATTGTTTATATTTAAAAATACATTCATCTTCATCACTGATTAATCATCCGATTATATATGGATATTTAAATGAATTAAACAACCAAAAAGATAATCATGTATTCTGCTTAACTTTAAATTGAGTTACTGTATTTGATTTTAATTGAATTTTGTAATAAGAGTTGATTAATTGCATTAAGATACAGTATGCTGTATTTATTGAAACTACAGAAAAATGTTATAAAAAAACAACAAAGATGTTGCGTTAAAAGTTGTGTTATAAGTTGAGTTAGTTTACTAAATGTTTAATTATGTTTATTTCAACACATTACAAACGAAAATTTTGAACTTCGTAAATTTTATTTAAGCAAAATACACAATAAAGTAAGATATTAAGTCGATGTATTACAAAATTTCATTTTCTCTAATTTGTTTTTAAAAAAATAATTTTTTAGTTATTTCATTTCTTGAGGAATTGAAAATACTAGTACAAATAGTTTGTGTTAAAATATGCCATGAATATTTCGTGAGAATTGCAGCTAATCCAAGGGGTCATTTCTAATGACTTCATAACTTATTTTTTCTAAGAAGATGAACTTAGTGATGAGAAGTAGTGGGTGGTACTCAACTTAATTTCGTATGTACATATTTGTGAATAAATTGATGTCGAATTTGTGAATCTTTATGAAAGATCTTTGTATTTTTTTTTTTAATTCATAAATTTTATTCTCTCACAAATGTTTAAGTAATTTTATCTAAGTTTCATCATTTTTCATGTTAAAAGGTCATGGTGTGCTTCTGTTGTTCATGGTTTATAATATTGTTACGTTGATAAGCCGGGCCAGTTTTTGGGGTTGATAACGTACAATATGGTAACAAATTGGTCTCCCCTACGCGAATGTTTTTTTTTTTTAAATTAAATGCCCCAAAATATATTAAAAATAGTAAGTAAAATTAAAACATATACATATTGTTGAAATTTGTAAAAGCTAGACATAAAGTCAATGAAAAGCAAAGCATGACATCAAGTCTTAAAAATGGGGCCCTGGTATTTGTTCAGTGACTTCTATAAGTATAGTTCATTTTGATTCTAATCTCAGAATAATTTATGGTTTTAACTCAATTAATTAAAGCAGGAAATCGAGATATGATTTACTTTACTGTATAATTTAGAGAGGAAGCTGATTCGCGTATTCGCTATAAATATAATTAAAATGTACGATTTTTATTACTGGAATTAAATTTCTAATTGAAATTCTTGTTTTATATTTTTTAGTCGAAAAAATGCAATTTTACTACGAACGCAGTTACCTGTGCGTGTCCATGCAATTATTGGTAAGTTTTTATTTTTATTTTAATGTACAATTTGAAATTTTATATGCATCATTAGTTGTTTACTGTTTGACTACACAAAATTCGTGCTTATGGTAATTTTAAGTTTCACTGATACAACTTTTAAGTTATTTAATTTTGTTTAATTTGAGGAAGTTTTGTTAAGAGATTGTTAAGTTATTTAAAGGTCATCTTGATTTTAATTTCTACAAACGAACATTTTAATTTGTTTTGATTATTTTTTGTGCAACTTCTACAATGCATGTTTCGAACTTGTTTAAAGACAATCAGTTTCCGTGTTTAACAAATTTAATTATTGTGTTATAATTTTGTAATCAATAATTATTATACAGTGAATTCTCGTTAACACGAAGTCGACGGGACCGAGATTTTTCTTCGTGTTAACGGGGTTTTGTGTTAACGAACACATGCAAAATCTAATATATAATGGCCAAAATGACATTTTTTAGAGTAAATCACATTGAGACTCACTATTTACATCATATTCGAATCATTATTTACATCATAAGTGATACCAAATTTAAATTTCAAAATATTATGCATTTTGTGCATTCATATGCATGTATGCACTTCAGAAAAAACAACGCAATTTGAAATTTTTTTATAAAAACAAACAAAAAATGTATTGATTTTGTATTTGTTTTTATAAAAATATTAAAACTGATCAAAATTTTGATTTTCTCTACATTTTCGCCGACGATGTATGAAATTTTTCATTCGGAAAAGCAAAATTTGTTCGTGTAAACGGGGTTTTACTTCGTGTTAACGAACAAAAAATGTATGGGAAAGCCTATACTTTAGTTCGGGACCGCAATGTTGCTTCGTGTTAACGAGAAATTTGTGTTAATGGCGTTCGTGTTAACGAGAATCCACTGTATATTATATTACTATTTAAAAATATAACAATAATTATTATAATTTTAAAAAGTAACATTTTTTTAAGTAGTTTTTAATTGTGTTAATTATTATGAATAATTACTAATTAGGTCCGAGAGCATGCATGGGGATGTAGCTCAGATGGTAGAGCGCTCGCTTAGCATGCGAGAGGTACGGGGATCGATACCCCGCATCTCCAAATTTCATTTTTAATCAATCTATTGTGATTAATTATTTCCGTTTTTTAAGAATACGCATGTAAGTGAGATAAAAGATGAAAAGAAACAGTTTTTAAAAGAATTTTACAAACATATCTCAAAAAGAATTTTTGTTTTTCTTGTTGTGAAATTTTTAGAGTACAAGTTAATAGTACTGTATTGAAAATATATTTCTAATGAGAATTTAATTTACTGTTGATATATAATAATAAACTAAGTTATGAAGCTCCAGATAAGAACTTGTCACGGTTATAAGTTGCTCAAACCTGCCAGTTTGATCAGTCATGCATTTTGAATGGCATTAGAAATACAGGGACTTTTGACTGATCGGATTGTTCAAATTCAATATATGGTCTATATAGATACGTATTTATTGTTTGTAACCTTATTGGTATTTTAAATTATTTTAAGGTAGATAATTAGGGGATGTAGCTCAGATGGTAGAGCGCTCGCTTAGCATGCGAGAGGTACGGGGATCGATACCCCGCATCTCCAATTAATTTTTTTAATTATGGTTTTTGCGTTTAGAATGTGAAAGTTGCATTATTGTACTAAAATAATTTTTTTTTTTTTTCCAATTTAAAAGTATAAATTTCAAAAGTAATTAATCAGCGTCGAAGTTTTTTAAATTTTGTTGGGTTACTTGCTGTTGATAATTCATAGACATAAAAAAATAGTAACAATTGGTCAACATTTATTGTGCTGTATTTTTTTGCTTAAATCTCAGTATCTTTATAATTTATCTACTATTCGACTTTATTAAAGTAATGATATTTTAAATGGATCACATTATTTTATAGATTATTTTGTTTTACATCAATTGTAAAATAAAATTTATCCGCTTATTTAATAAGTTTTATTTAATGATTCTTACTGCCGGATTAATTTAGTTTTATTAAAACATTTGAAAAAATGATACAATATCGACATAATACTTATATAAAGTTAAAAATAATACAGTGTAATTCCAGTTATAAATTACAAGGGTGGTGTATTTTTATTAAGTAAGAATGGCTTTTATATATATGAATATAGTACTGTATATGCGTAAATTTATTACCAGATTATCTCTTTATTTTTTCTTATGCTTCATGTTAAAAACATTTTCAACTTGTTTCTCCCCCCTTAAAGCCACCCATACACTAAATACAGGGTGTTCAATAATATTTATGTCTGTTTTTCCTGTACCAAAGATTCTTGCAGATTTTTTTTGGATTTATGGTGATCAGCGATCACCCTGTATTATCTTTATTTCTACTTCATGCTGACTGTTTTCGTGTTTCTCAAATGACACACACGCACAGACACATATTTCCACAAACATGCTTTACATTGCATTTATAAACCCAGCACTTTTGGTTACATTAATAATATTTGGGAGAGTTAAATCTGTTAATCATATTATGATATAGCAACAGGAAACAACTTTTTTTCTGTCAGATACTTTTATTATTATTTTTGTTGCTATTTGGAGTTAGTCAACTCTCGCTCTGGTGGGAACCAAGATGTTGGTATTTAATCCACTGTAAGCATTATGCATTCGTTTAAAGCTAAAACTGGCATGGTTTGAAAGAGTTGCTGGATATTTTAATTCTTCTGATTGTAATTGCTGCTATATTATGGGTAACCAGATGGAACTTAGTTGTTCAGAAGGTTAACATAATCCATTTTTACGTTTTTACCGGTCAATAATATTGGCTGTTATCAAAAAATTATTTAACCGCTTGATTGATTTTTTGTTAAATTTTTTTTTATCGCAGAAAAATTACTTCATTCAGAAGGACGTGATTTGAGAAGAGCACTTTTCTCTCTAAAGCAAATATTTCAGGTATGTAAAAATTGGTTTTTAATTTGTTTTTATATTGTTTGAATTTTAGTGCAACATGAGCCCCAGTTTTACATTTTTTTTAAAACGATTTAGATTTTATACTTATCGTTTTTCATTTATAATTTTTTTTCTTGTTTTTATTCTTATAATTGGTGATTGCTTGGTTACAACGATACTGCAGTACTATTGAAATGCCTATGTCGTATTTAAGTTTTACTGATAAAATCAAACTTCTGAAAAACAGTAAGATTCTTTAATGAAGTTTAAAAATATCTGCACAAAGATTATTATGATTGGCACTAAATTAAGTTAATTTTATCACTTATCATTACAAAAGTGTATTAAGTGGTTTTAATGGATTGTAACATAAGTTAGTTATTATTTTTCGATTTTAAAGTATTAGCTAACGTGTTTTAGTATATTAAGTTATTTTTTGGTAATTTTATAAGCAAGTTTTTATTGATATTTTCAAGGAAAATAATTTTTTAAATTATGTATAATATTTTTTATAGATTTATTATATTTTTTATCATTTTATAAAGGAATTTATATTGCTAATTATTGAGTAATTTTTTTAATCATATTAAAGTATTTTAGAATGGCTTATAACTTTTATATGTTTATTACTTTTCGATTTATTTGATTCATTTAAATAAAATTAGGTTTTTTTTAGTGAGTTTATTTGATGGAATTTATATCTTGGGTTTTTTCTAAATTTATTATTCTAAAGTAAACTTTTTGTTGAATGGTTTTTTCAAGTGGTAATGTCTGATTAATATTTACATGAGCACTCAAACTTTAGGTTGAAATGAATGACAGTCATTGAAACATTGACGCGTTCTAAGAATGCATTATCCTGTAGTTATTCTGTATTTATGCTTAATTATCTTGTAACTTAATAAATTAAAACGTTGTTTAGGGTGTGTTTTGTGTTTATACATGTGTAATGAATAAATAATGCACCGACCATGTATTCATACATAGACAGCTTAATTACCAAAACAGCGTTTTGAAAACACTGATACTATAAATCCCATTCATATGCTAATCAATTCTCATACAAACCGGAAATTTATTTTAAGACATCAATTTGGACTTAAGGTTAAGTCAAATGTTAAGCAATCTGTTTGTTTTTTTATAGGATAAAAATAATAGTAAGCTTAATTGTAATAGACGATTTTCGCTGTGAATTTGGTGCATCTGCAAGGGCCAAACGCAAAAACTGTGTATAATTATTTATTGCTGTCAAGGACAAGATTTAAAACTCAAGCAATTTAGCAGTCATGTAACTTAATAAAACTTGCACAACTTAAATTTTATAGAGGATAATTTTAAAACGATTTTGTGGCTACAAATTGTTGGTGTTTTACTGGTGATTTTAAAAGCCATAATCATAAATTCCTAAGGCATTGAGTTATGAAAGCAAATTTTCACCTGAATTTTAGAATTGCTTTCAAGATTTGAATGATGCGCAGACTATTAATTACTGAATATTTTTTATTTCATTGGGCTATAAAGACATTCAAATTTCAAACGTTTGGGATGTGGGTAGGTGTGATGCTATAATTAAATTATTTTACTTTAAATTTATTCAGTAAGTGTTATACTTTAATTACTTAAATTCCGTTCAATATTGAATTGTGAATATAGTCTTAAAGCAAAATTTAGTTATTAAAATTAAAAAAGTTGAATTTTGTATTATTTTTTGATTGATAGTAAGTTTATAGTAACTTAAAAAAATGGTGTCCTTGAAGTATATTGGTAACTATGCCCTAGATCTATAATTTTTTAAGTGAAAATTTTCATTTTGTTTGATTGGTGTTATATGTGTTTGACATTTTTGCTTAGTATAAATTATGGTATCTTACAAGTTAACATAATGTTTTCCATCATTTTGTTGCCAAGTAAGTAGCTGGGAAAAGCCTCCGTGCTTGTTTTCAAAACAATTAAGTGTAAAATCTGACAAAAATTGATTTTAAAATTAGATTAAGATTATCTGTCATTAGTACATTACATATGCGAGCTTTTATGTAATGACATAATAAGGCACACTTTGCTTATCTGTTGTTTTTCTTTTTTTTTTTTGCGCCCTTAGGATGACAAGAATTTGGTTCACGAATTCGTGCAGAATGATGGATTAGCTTGTCTGATTAAAGTTGGTTCTGAAGCGGATCAAAATTATCAGAATTACATACTTAGAGGTATTTATATAACGACTAAACTCGGACATTCTTACGGGTTTATTTATTTTTTTGATCATTTTTATTTTGCAATAGCTCTTGGTCAAGTAATGCTTTATGTTGATGGAATGAATGGAGTTATTGCGCACAACGAAACGATACAGTGGCTTTACTCTCTCATCGCATCGAAAGTAATAAATTAAATAGTATACAAGGGTGATTCACGTAATTTTACTGCCAATTTTAGAAGAATAACGATTTTTATTTTGAAAAATACAAGTAAATAGCTTTTTGTTGTTTTTCTATGCAGTTTTTATTGGTTTGTATTATTTGAAATTGGAGTAAATTATTGTGGACACTTTTGTATTAAAGTGTTAAGTACTTAATAAATTAATTATTGATTGTTGCAGTTTCGCTTGGTTGTGAAAACGGCTCTTAAACTTCTGTTAGTGTTTGTAGAGTACACAGAATCTAATTGTCTTTTGCTTATCAATGCAGTTAACAGTGTCGACTCAACAAGAGGTAACATTATTAAATTAGTTTATGCAATAGAAAACGTAAGAGATTTTAACTACAGTAATCGCATGTACAGTACTTAAATCTTCAAAACTTTCTCTATTTTACTGTTCATTTTTTTCATGTTGTTATTTTGATTGATGCGATTTTAAGTGATTGTACCAATTTTGTAATTCCTGGAAACGTGCCATTCTCATTTTTGTATTTTTTAATGTCAGGTTTAAAGTCATGGAGCAATTTAATGACTTTGTTGAACGAAAGGGACTCAGTGGATATGGAACTATTGATATTTGCCATGACCCTCATCAATAAAGTACGACTGACATGCCTTTTGACACTTTTTACATCACAAATTAACAGACCGTTTTATTTAAACGCTTACTTAGCGCTCAATTTGTTACATCAAACGGCAGTAATTTTTAACTTTTATCGAAATTGTCCAAATTTTGTAGTCTTTGTATCATAAACTAACTTTCACAGTTTTCGCTCTACAAGTTAGGATTAATCTTTAAGACATCATACATAAAAGAAAAGTGTCAATCGGTTTCTAATCTTCTGAATATTGCACGAGAGTTACTGTATATTTGATAGAAAAAAATTCTATATTTTAACTAAGTATTTTGAACAAAATTATTAGATGTTAAACGGAGTTCCTGACCAAGATACTTTCTACGACGTTGTTGATTCTTTAGAGGAACAAGGGATGGAGAGAATTGTTCAGAGATACATGTCAAAACAAGGCTCCGATCTGGATTTACTACAACAGTTTCAGATTTACGAGGTTTTAATCTTGTGTTTCTTAAGCATTTTCATCACCGTCACTTTCACAGTGCTAAATTTTATTGCAGGCTGTTTTGAAACGAGAAGATGGCGATGAAGACGGACCAATGGTTTCTTTGGATCCGAATTACAGGTAAACATTTATTTGAAAAATAGTCTTGGTAGCAAATTGTATTTAATGATACTTGTAGTCGCCAAGTACCAAGAAGTCGAAGATCACTTGATGTTAATAATGATCGAAGGAAGAGTCGTCGCCATTCGTTAGGAAATGTGATAATTACAACTCCACCATCCAGGCCAACTATGATTAGCCAACTTCCAGTTACTATTGAAGAAACCCGAAACAAATGGAATCGGTAAGGACACGTATTCTGACAGTAAAACAAACTGAATTGATTAAGAGATGAATGACTTCTGTTTTGTGCTATTTTTTAAAAAGTAAGCTTATTATTTTGTAATATTTACTTTGCAGAGACGTTAAACAGACAAACGAGTTAGTGAAATCTACTAACGATTTTAAAACGAATGGCAACCACCACGAAATAAATGGGCATGAAAAACTTAATGGTACCGGTATGTTTTTTAATATGACAATTTGTATAGATATGAGAGTTTCTATAGATAATCATTTTGGTGCTTTATTAGATTTAAAGGGAATGGCGACCGCTCAACGTAAACGTCGTGAAAGGGATGAACGACATCGATCATTTATTAAACAACAAGAAGGAACTGTTTTGTCTTCTGAAAAAGAGCAAACGAGCGAAATTCAAAACGGTAAATTAAATAGCATAATTTTTTTATTAATTTTCAACGGGTAGCGTTATCTAAAAGTTATAATGAACGAGTAAGGATTTTATTTTTGTTGTTGTTAGTTTAGAAACTAGATTTGACTTTTAGACAATCTCATTTTTAGATGTTGTATTACAGTCTGCATACCGTTTATATTTATATATGGTACTTATTTTTGATCCTTCGTTATATATCTTGACTAAAAGAAAAATTGATTTAAAAAAATCGTATTTCGTCCACGGCAGGGATCGAACCTGCAATCTTCTGATTCGAAGTCAGACGCCATATCCATTAGGCCACGCGGACAGTACATTGATAGTTACTAATCAGTTAAAACCTTTCTTATAAAGTTAAGCTCAAGTATCTAATGTAGGTTTCTAACCAGAAATTGAAAGAAATACAAACGTTTTTAAAGGGTTTATTGAAGTCCGCGTGGCCTAATGGATATGGCGTCTGACTTCGAATCAGAAGATTGCAGGTTCGATCCCTGCCGTGGACGAATGGTTATACCAAATAGTTTTTTTGTATTTAAAACTCAAAATTGTAATGATTTTAGAATCGCACTCAGAGTGCGAGTCAGAGCAATTCTTGTGTAATGTTTTTTTTAAATTGTTTATTTTTTGTAAAGTCAATGCGAAAACAATTTTATTGTATTTAAAATGAAAGCCAACATTTTAATTGGGTGTAGGTCACTTTTTTAAGGGTTTGTTAATCAGGGCATACTGCATTTCGATTTTGGTTAAATAACTGAGTAGTTTTTGATAGTAGGAGTAAATATTTATAATAAGAATGGAAAGTAAGAGTTAAACTATTTAAAATTTATTTTGGTAAAAATATGTTAAAAATTTCGCCCAACGTGGGGCTCGAACCCACGACATTCAGATTAAGAGTCTGACGCTCTACCGACTGAGCTAGCCGGGCTACAATTTTAGCTTCAAATAATAGATGTAGTCAGAACAAACGAAGCAAAGTAATTTGTAATTTGATAACATATAAGTTTCCAAGAGATTTTTACATCTACTGTGAAGAATCCTTTTATAATTAATTTAATTTTTTAAGTAGATAAACAACCGATCGATAGACAGCGAGTTTACATCGAAGATGAAAATCGTAAAAATCGAGAAATTTCCAAGTTTCCTTGCCGAATAATCGACGAAAAGCCAAAACTGGAGAACGAGTTTGAAGTGAATGGGAAAGTGAACGGTGTGAATCGTCGGTGGATAAATAATAACAATCAGGAATCGTGTGACTATTTGTCATCAAACCGAGATAGTGTGCCATCAAGTAACAAAAAGTCATGGATGCTCTCCATGATGTATTCAAAGAGCCAAGATGAAGATAGTCGAAAATTTAACGACGGTTCCGCTGTAGATATTCATTATTCCGACGACGGAAAAAGCACGATTACTGGTGTAAATTCAAACGGCAGTAGCAATCCTCCTCAGTCACGACTTATTTCTCAGCTGGAAATGTTAGATTTGAAAAAGGAAAACTCAGTGAAAGACATTCAGCGTCGATTCTGTCGCCAAGAATCATTAGTCACTAGTCCAACGACAATCGAAAACGGAAATAACAATCGAATTGGTGATTTTAGCGGAATTGTTAACAAAGTTAAAGAAGGGCTCAACAACCGAGTCACGGCCGCCAGTTCAGCTGTGAACCGAGTTGAATTGAAATGCTTAGTGGGAAATGGCGTTGTGGTTCCAGAGGCTAAAAAAGCTGATAACGACTTGCAGTGGGAGCAGCTGATGAAAACTTTAGATCGCCCACTTCATATTAAAGATTTAGACTTTACTGATCTCAAAGGTGAAGATGATGAAGATGTTTTTAACGAATTAATGGGAAATGTTCCTTCTGTGCCTAGTCCACCACTTTTACCTTATCAGAATGGCTCGTCTCATCCGCCTCCTCCACCACCTCCGCTTATTCCCTCTGGAATGCCTCCACCTCCGCCACCACTAATTAATTTAAATAATGGTAGAGCTCCGCCAACTTTTCTAAATAAATCGGCACCTCCACTGCCACCGTCCATGTTAACTAATGGAAATTGCCAACAACAATCGACAGCTAAAGTGATTAAGAAAAACAAAAAAACTGTGAAATTGTTTTGGAAAGAAGTAAGGGACGATCAACCAAGTCAGAAAATAAAACTTATATGGAATGATTTGACAGCTGTAAAAGTTGATACACAAAAGCTGGAGCATTTATTCGAAAACCGAGCAAAAGATCTCGTAACTAAAGTAAGTTATTGTAACTTGAAAAATAAGATTTCTAAACAAACGAGCCACTTTATTGAATTAAATTGAATTGTTGTATTTTTATTTTTAAAATGGTATATTTTTGTTACATTTTTAATTTATTTGGTTTTGTTTTGCTTTTTTTTTTTTTCGGTTTTTGTGTGCTGCATGAATCATTTGACAGGAGGTAAGATTTGAATCTATTGCTTCGTTATATTTTCTTTTTATTTTTGATTAAACTGTGGATAATTTACAGAAACAACACGAGATTAATCGTAGCAAAGGAATAATTGTTTTAGACACCAAACGATCTAATGCTATCAACATTGGAATGACAAAACTTCCTCCTCCAAGGACAATTAAAACGGCAATTTTAAAAATGGACAGCACAATTATGAACCGAGAAGGGATAGAGGTAAAACTTTCACATCTACTCAAAAACAGAATTACTAAACAAAAATACTTTTCGACATTAAATAGAAACTGCTAACGACGATGATGCCAACTGAGGAAGAAAAAGCGAAGATTTTGGAAGCTCAAATGGCAAATCCAGATGTGCCTTTAGGAACTGCTGAACAGTTCCTTCTCACTTTAGCCTCAATCAGCGAACTTCCAGCCAGACTTAAACTTTGGGCTTTCAAACTAGATTACGATGTCATGGAGAGGGTATGATTATTTTTCTAAAGTGATACACTGTAGTCATAAAAATATATTGAATTTAATGTGTAATTTAGGAAGTGGCTGAACCTTTGATGGATTTAAAGCAAGGGATTAACGATTTGAAGCGAAGCAAAACATTTAAGTGTATATTAGCCACTTTGTTATCAATTGGGAACTTTTTAAACGGAGTAGAGGTTTGTTTAATCATTAATTGTTAACATTGTATTGATGGAAGCAAATTACAATCGATCATTTACAGGCTAAAGGCTTCCAAATTGATTATTTAGCCAAAGTACCTGAAGTGAAAGATACAGTGCATAAACACTCATTGCTGCATCATTTATGTCACATGGTCATGGAGAAATTTCCAGATACAGCTGATTTGTACTCGGAAATTGGAGCAATTAGCAGAGCAGCTAAAGTAGTTTTACTTAATGATGAAACTTTTTGTTTATCCATCAATCCTAATCTATGTTATGGATTTTTATAGTTTGATTTTGATGAACTGTCGGTTAATTTAGTTAAGATGGAAACAGAATGTAAAGCTTCGTGGGATCATTTGAAAGCCATTGCAAAGCACGATGGATCATCTATTATGAAAACGAAGTATTACCATAACTACACATAATTTTATAGAATGACCGTATCTAATTTTTACATTGCATTATTTTAGAATGTCAGAATTTTTGGCTGAATGTGCTGAACAAATTATTGTGCTAGGAGTTATCCATCGAAGGGTTCTGAACCGGTAAGAGTTTATTTTAAAATTATTTTAAAGCATTTTATTAGGAAGAGCTTTTAGTTTCAATGTTTTTGACAATACTTTAGAGTTTAAGAGATGAAGTTTGCTTAAATATTTGTGTGCCCGGCTAGCTCAGTCGGTAGAGCGTGAGACTCTTAATCTCAATGTCGTGGGTTCGAGCCCCACGTTGGGCGAAATTTTTTTTAACTCATGCACAAACAGTTGTACTTTTGGACTTTTTAATCACTTTTAGTTCAGGAAAAGCAAAAGTTGTAGTAGCTCTACAACTTTTTTACATTACATTGCTTTACATTACATGTTGTTTGTCAAACAATATTTAAAACTAAATTTTGAAGCAGGACGCCAATATTCATTAGATTAAGCGGCAACACGAACAACTTAGGGGACGTTTATTTTTCTTGAAATTTCTGATCTGAAAACTACGTTCATTGATCTTAACTTATTAGGGAAGATTTAAACAGGGTAGGAGATGTTAATGTGTAGTCCGCGTGGCCTAATGGATATGGCGTCTGACTTCGAATCAGATGTTTGCAGGTTCGATTCCTGCCGTGGACGTGAACATTATTTTATAAAAAAAATATGTGATATCCATTTTTTATTAATTTTTTGGGAAGGTTAAAACTAGTGAAATTTCTTTGAGAGATAGCAAAATGAATGCAATATAAGTATGTACTTTATCATCTTGCAAAAGTCGGCATTTTCAATCTTCATTTTACTCAGTTGCTTTGACGAAATTTAAAGAAAGTTATAGATTTACAAAATGAATTTAATGTATTTTGTTTTACTTAGATATAGTTAAACTTCGGGTTTGAAAGGTTTATACAGTAGTATTATTTCATAAACTTCCCCTCTCCCTTCCAACTACATACAATACAGTATGAATAATTTACAAATTAATATGTAAATAAGGTGTGCGCCCGGCTAGCTCAGTCGGTAGAGCGTGAGACTCTTAATCTCAATGTCGTGGGTTCGAGCCCCACGTTGGGCGATGGTTTTTTTTCTATTATTTTTTTTTTAAATTTATTGCTTGTTTATGTTTTGATAGGTTTACAAAGTTTTTGTTATACCTTGGAATTCCTGCCAACGTAGCAAGGGACATGAAAGTAAATCAGTTTTTAAAGACAATAAGCGAATTTGCTCTGGAATACCGAACAACACGGGAAAGAGTTTTACAACAGGTGGAAAAGAAAGCGTCACACCGAGAACGAAATAAAACTCGTGGAAAGCTAATTATCGACGTAAATTTTATTTTTAGCACTTTTAAAATGTAATTAATAACTATTTCCACTAATTTAACTGTTGGATATATTATAGATGGGCAAATTTAAGTCTAAAGAAACACAAGCTGAAGAAGAATTAAAACAGGTTTTGGGCTGTAATGTTTTTGATACGGATGAAGGCAAATGGGGAACAATTCCTGGAGTCAGGAACAGATTACGGAAACCAGAAGGTAAATTTTGGTGATCAGTAGTGTACCAATTGTTCCCAGTTTTAAGAACGCATTATTCTAAACCGTAAATGTTTTTGGTTGTCATGGAAAAAAGTTATATAGCTTTAGCTTTCTGTATATTTAGTTAGTAGTTCTTGTCAAGCACAAGCAATTAACATTTTATTTATGTATAGCAGTTGTCGTTAAACGACTGCCAATCAATGGAAGTAATGGTTTGGTAAAAGATGAATGCCATTCTGATGCAATGACAGAAGGAGATGATGAAATTTTAGAGAGTTTAGTAAAGACAGCAACTGCCCCAACATCAAGAACAACAATGAGAGAGAGGAAAAGGGCCAGGCAAGCTGACAGAAAATCACGTAAGAATTCCTTACAGACTTAAGGCATTTTTTTTCTTCATCTTTAATCTCTTCTTTTGTATTGTCCTATTTCTTTGCGTAGTACGCGTATCAGCTTAAACGTTTATGGGAATTCCTTCAGCTGTGGTAAATTTAATTAGGCTTTTGTGTTATACTAACACATATTGAATGTCATGCATAATGCACAGTCCCTTAAGAGTAGTCCAAGATTCAGGCTTCACGTACATTATAATTAATATATATTTTAGTTTTTAAAATATCAGCAACACCTATAGCAACTTATTTCTTTTCTTAGATATTTTGCAAATTAAGTTTATGCAAAAAAATGATAAAGTTTGTATTTATTTTTATTGATATACTGTATTTAACGATTGTGCTTTTGCATTGTGTGCTCGGCTTTTTATGTATGTTTTATTTTATTATTTAATCAAACATTGTTTGAGTTTACTCTTGAAACTTAAAATATCACTGTCTTCAATAATTGAATTACATTTTAATTATTTTTAGTTCGACGTACACTGAAAAATGGTCTTACTGATGAAGAAAAGAAGTTCCTTGCAACCATATCGCATAAAAATTAGAAAAACATTTTCCAAAAAAAATTTAAATCATATTTAAATTGTGAATCCTAGTCCCAGACAATTGCAACAATGTATAAGCTTCTTAGTTGACTTCAACTGACCACATTTTATTATGAATGGGAGTGATTTAATGCTTTTTATAAATTTATACCAAGGTAATCAACGACTTTTTTTTGATAACTTTATTCATTACAACCGGTGCTTTACTTGTACACCTTAAAGAATTACAGTTTTACAGGTATATAATATCATTTTTCTACTAATAATGTACTGTATAGTAAGCGAAATTTATACATTTTTGTAAGAAAAACAGTTTTTATGATAATGATAAGTATACGCACAACCAGTGCTTAAAATGTTTTCTTTCAGTGAGGACATTTTAATTGTAATTTGTTGAATCTACCACATTTTAAGTACAAGCAAAATGTTGGTGCTTTACTGAAGTTAATTGACACTTTTGCTAGTACTTTTAATATTTTGAACAGCTAACACAGTTCCTTTCAAGTCAACAATGTCTCTGTCGTATGGTTTATTAAGTTTATTGCAAATCTTTTTTTTCTTTCGTTTTTGTACATATCAGTTGAGTAAAACATACGCACAGTTCATTTACATGCATTTTATGAACGAAATCGAGTTGTGGCTTTTATTAAACTTTCACTAAAAGTTCGTCGACTAAGGGAAAATAAAATGAAATGTGAAATCTTTAACTATGATTTTACACAATTTCATGGCTGATGCATGTATTTTTGTTATAATCATTTTATTTTTTTTAAGTAACGGATGTTAAGTAATAACATTGTCTTTCGTAAGTGAACCTTATCCCTTTTAATTTTTTTAAAAAATTGTAATTTAGTGAAAAGGGATATTTTAAAAATAAATAAATTATTTATTCTCGTGGGAAAAGTCTTGATGAATTATAATAATTAATTCTATAAAACGTAATATAGTGATTTGGCGAAATGAATGTACTGTATTTAGCGAGCCCTGTGATAATTCATCAGAACATTTTAAATAAAAACTTTTAATTCATTTTAATTTTGTTTTCTATTGTAGCAGTTTTTTAAGGTACTGAAAACTATTATCAAGCTTTTAGTGTTGACGTCAAATTCACTTAGCATACTTTTGGTGTAGTTTTCCAGGTGTCGGTAAGTTTCTCAGTTAATTTTTAAAGTGGCAGATCCAATTTCTTCAATGTTGTTTTATCTTTAGATTTGTATTTAGCTCATACATCAAATTTAAAATCCGGGATCACTAATGCATTTAAATCGATTCAACAGTTTTAGCAAGCATCTCTTAACCGAGCAATTGCCATTTAAAATGAAGAAAATATATATTTACAGCTTTTTAATATTTGTGGTCATCCTAATTTGTTGCGTTTTATTCTATTATGTAAGTATAGTACTGAATATTTAGTTTTAATGATTAGAAATAGGATTTTTGACTTGGTGGCACATCTAAGTTAAGCTTAGATCATCATCTCCAATATGCAATATGCAAGGATCATTGAATTTGCAAATCCAGTTATTTTTTCATTATTTAATTAATTGTAATGTTTGAAAAATAGATATTTGGCGGTGGTGTTTTTAGCTCAGAGAAACTTAAAAACGATTTAGCTGTTAATAGCAGTCAAAATGGCAGCAGTCCAGCCATGTATAACGGCAGTTTGTATTATTTAATATTGAACGCCTCGACAATCAAAGGTGATCCTGAAAATCACTCTTCAGAGGAAGAAGATAGTCTTTTCGATTTTAGAATGCCATCGAACTATCCCAACCCTCCAAAGCATCTTTTATCATCAACAGAAAAAGTTCTGCATCATCATATTCCATTTTTTCATCCATTGGGAAAACCTGAAAGCCCAATCGAAGAACACCTGGAAAGATTGAATTCAAGCCAAGATTTTGACCCGTTACTTCAAACGTTTCTTGACTGGACATCAGCGCACCATCCGTTTAAAAATCCAGACGTTGAAATTGAAACCAAGACTAAACAGAACAGAAATCATACTTGCCCAAACTTTACTGACATTAAATCACCCATTGCCATGCCGTTTCTCCCAGCGAGTTCACATTTAGCTGCAGGAAAGCTTTTCCCTCACACTTGCAAGCACTCGCATCATAATTTTGGCTCGGATTTTAGCTTAAGAAAAAAATAGGCAAAATTTTTTATTTATATTTAAAATCTGTAAAATTCCTTAAGTAATATGAGTAATAACTTTATAGTGTTAATAAAACTATGCGACTGAGAACTGGTGATTAATGTATGGGTCTTTTAGCTTTGTAATCATTGTATGCTAAGAGAAAATTTCATAATGTATTTAATACTAATTTGTTTTATGGTTTTTTTATTGTTTTACATGATTTTTGCAATTATTTTTTGATGTTGCTATTCAATTTAAAATGTTTGAATTATTGCGCCACAGCTATTTAAAAATCTGACGTTCGCCAGGTGGCGTAATAATTACAGTAAGGTCGCCATCTTGTTTAGCAATCGAGCAATCTTGCTTCCTGCGTGTTGAAACGCGGTTGAGTATGTTTTTGTGTTCAGAAATTGTGACGTAGAATTTATTATAAATTAATCAACTATTTGTTATAACTTGTCAATTATAAACTCAACCAGATGCCTAAGAATAAAGGTAAGTTAAAATTTGTTTGAAAATTCATTTTAATTAAACGTTTAAATCAAATGTAAAACAAGCGTGAATGACTGCAAGGCTTAACTCAATTTCAACCATGTTGTCATTTCGTAACACGCACTTTCCACTTTTAATTTTGACCTACGTTGTTTTACATTATGACTTTTAAGATTTAGTACATAATGATTTTGATTAATTACTAACAGGAAAGGGAGGTAAAAACAGGAGGAGAGGAAAGAACGAGAATGAGACTGAAAAGAGAGAGTTGATTTTCAAGGAAGATGGACAAGGTACAGTTTTACCCATTTCGAACTACAGTAACAAAATGTCGATTTAATCAGGTCAAGCAATTAAGGAATTAGATTTCTACAATTTACTTAATGTGTCGGATTGGTATTTTAATCATTAACTACTTGTCGTTTTGTAGTTTCAGCGGTTAAAATTGGTCAATTTTAACCAAATATTATGAAATGGTTGCTATGCGTTTGCGGGTAAACATTGTGTGCTTGGAAACTACAACAAAACTGTCGGATTAACATCTGAATGTGTTTGTATGGAATTACTGAATGTATTGATTTAAAGGTGTTTTAATAGAACTTAAAGTCACAATGTGCACAGGAATGGATTGGATTGGGCCGTATTCATTGGGTTTTTAAAATGTATTACTGTACTGTAGGTAGTGAAAACTGTCTTTTAAAGAAGCAGCAGTTTGAAGATCCATGTACTCTGTAAAATATTGCTTAATAGATTTCTTCGTTATGTAAATAGAAGCGCGGAATCTTTATTATAGCAGTACTAGTACTGTATCAAAGTTTTGTTGGAAGAGTTACTTTTACATTAGCGGTAACGTTATGGTTTACTGAAAAGAGGAGAATCGGCTTGGTACAACAGTTTAAACGTATCAGAATGAAACATAATGTCAAAATAAATAACAGAGTCAAATAACCTAAACAATTAAATGAACAAGACTTAAATTATGGTGCCCGCTTGTTATGCTCGCGCATATTAGTTAATGGTACCAGTTCTTGTCAATAGAACTGAAAAGGAAATTTTTAATTATTGCTTGACCGCAATGTTGATTGAATGACTATTTTTAGTGATTGTCGTAGTTGAATTGATCTAACATCTAATTTGAATGTAGAATACGCGCAAGTGACTAAAATGCTTGGAAATGGTCGATTGGAAGCGACTTGTTTTGATGGAACGAAACGATTGTGTCATATTCGTGGAAAGCTGAGGAAAAAGGTATGCTTGTAATTCGGAATTTGTCAACTCGTGCTAACGTTATTGGGTGTTAAACGTTATTAGGTTTGGATCAATCAAGGAGACATCATTTTAGTTGGGTTGAGAGATTATCAAGATGCTAAAGCCGACGTCATTCTTAAATACAATGCAGATGAAGCCAGAAATCTTAAAACATATGGTGAAATCCCAGAAACAGGTTCGATCATTTGGTGCTATGGTTTTACAATATGAATGAATTTTAAACTCAAATTTTTTGCAGCTAAAATTAATGATAATGTTACTTTCGTGGAAGAGGGTCTGGATGATGATATTGAATTCGACGAAATGAATGGAGATGAGGAGATTGATAATGTAAGTGAACATTTTACTGGGTTTTTAGTATCAAAATTTAACATAAAAGAATTGCCTCAATGCCACGCTGTTACATATTTACAATTGTGTAACGAGTGCCTTATTAACTTGAGGAAAAGTAAACGATCTTCACAGGAAGCTCACTGGTTTTTATAAATCAGTTGGTGCCGAGTGTCGAAGATAACATTTTTGTATTGATAACTAAACCGGTGTGTTTTCTATTCACAACTCGTTTTGAATAATAATTAAATGTATCGCACATGTTTAGTGGATTTTCAGAAGCTGTAGTTCCGAATTATGCCTTAATAATGTGATGTTCAGAACATTGCATACTTTTTGCTGAATATCTGAAAGACGTTTTTCTTAATATTTTGCGACTTTAGCCGTTATCTAGTTTCTTTAAAACATTATCTCTGCAGTTTGGAGAATCGATTCTATTGCGTTTGAGAAATGATTTCTTAACGTGTAATTGATTTGCTCTAGCAAACAACAATATATTGATTATGTCTTGGGTCTTATAGATGATTTACTAGCATAATGATTGATGCACCGCAGCAAGTTTAGTTTGAAATCGGCCATCGATTTGATAAATTTGTGAGCAGGTGTCGTTTGGTGCCTCTGCTATGTAGTGTTTCTTTCAAGATGCCGTTGTTGGTTTTAAGTTATTAATTTACGACTCAAGAACAGCGATTATTGAAATATATTTATGTTGTTGTCACTCGTGTAGTCGTACATTTTAAAAATAAGCTAACTTTACGATACAATATACATTGGATTGCTGTTTGCTTAAGTCCGTCGCATTGTTTTGTTGTTAATTTAAAGTTGGTTTATTTTATTAAGGTATGATTCAACATTAACTGAGAATATGGTAATTAATATAGTCATTAACTTGGCGGAATAGGAAAACTACGCTCGTTGTTAGGCTCCATAGAGATTGGGTGGAGTTGTGACTGTCAGAACTTCATTCTAGAAGCGTAGTTTTGACCATAACTACAGAGCTTTGTCATTCATTATAATTACTCTGGTTTTAGTTGCTCAATTCCATTTAGAGTTTTAAGCATTGTGTAAGGGGTGCGGTCCTAGTTAAAATTAAATTTAGTTTTAGAGTAATCATATTGCGAAGCTTACTGGCGGCAAACTTGGTGTTTGTAGTTACAAATTTAGTTTTAGAGTACTTGCAGAATGTTTTAGGAACCAAGTTCTTTCTTATAACTTATAATGTCGAGTTAACTAAATGTTATGGTGTTGATAGCATATTGGGCAAGAAATTTCTATTATTAATTTATGAAGGACTTGTTGCTTTGTGTCTTAAAACAGAATACTTGTTTTTGCCTTAATGTTGTCGACATTACGTTGTCATAATAACACAGTAGGGTGTGGCTAAATAGGCAACGTCAAAAACATGAAAATAAACATGCTAAACTGTTGCTTTTAATTAACGCATAATTATTTACGTATTTAGCAGACTTTATTACTATTTGTGGGTGGAGTTTTTTTTTTTTGTTTGTTTGTAAATGTCATGTACGCTGTAGCTATTTAGATGGTTAAATGTAGCTATTTCAGTTTCATTTGTAAAGTTGTATTTTGTAAGGAAATAGAGAATATTATATTGTTATAGGTTTTTTTTATTTTGGTTAAACCTTTGACATTTTTAGTATGGGGAAGATGATGAGACACTGCTCTGGTTGTTTATCTTTACCTGTAGCGTTTGCATTTATATTTGCATAGTTGAGCGTGGTATTGAATATGTTGATGGAGCTAAGAGTTGTTTAGATTACTAAAATATTGCGCTCAGATTTTCAAACAATAATTTTTTCCCTATTGTATTTTATAGATTATTTTCAGTTGCATATTACAATGCAATGGTTGTCAACCTAGTTGCAATCGGCGATTCCATTGTTTATTATCAGAATTTTGTAAGGGCTTTTAAAAATGTTAGAATTGAAAATAATAATGCATTTTTGATTATATGGTTCTTAAGTCAACTTAGTTTTGGACAAGTACTTTATTTTGGGCATTTTTTATGTGCAGAACATGTTAAGGAATGTATTAAGTTGGTTGACAACCACTGCTGCAGATGCTTTAAAGATGATCAACTTATAGTTGAACTATTAATGTACTAAAATGGCGCGTGGTGCATGTTGATCTTAGCATACTTATCAAGTAAAGGATTATTATTTAAATTTTTCTTAGTTTAGTTAAGTGCATTTTGTTCGTGATGTTGTTGCAGCTTAACAGTTTTAGAAACGATGTTGAAAGTTATGTTGTTTGTGCTAGTGACTTGTTATTTAGTTTTTATTAGCTTTTATGATCCACAGGTGGTAGAGACAAAGATATTTAATCAAAGCTTAAGTTTCTCTGCTTTTGTTTATGCTTTATTTAAACAGCTCTTCACCGATGCTCTCTTGTATTGATTTTTTTTCCATCCATCTTTTACTATCTGATGAACATCTTCACTTTTCAACCAGATTTAACCTGTCTTCTATTTTCAATATTGAATTTGTTATTGTCTTTTATTTATTTATTGTTAAGATAAGTTTAGTTTACGCCACCAAAACAATGTAGTTAAACGTAAATCGTACGTCGATTTGAATATGTTTTGAATGCTTTTTAATATTAAGTTATTTTTAGTTGATTTCCGAAGAGTTCAGTTTTTTATAATTTATACATGAGCTCTTTTGAAGGAATTTTTTACAATTTTTAAGTTATTTTTTAACCAATGTTTATTTTTATGATGAATTGACTCAACATCTGTTTCATGATTTTAATCGGTTTTATTTATTTATTTCTACAGATTTAGATGTCCTTTTTGCTGGTTGGTGAGTTGGATATATGGATGGAATTGTGATTCATGGAAGAGAAATAAAATTAAAAGTTCATAAACGACCGTACTGAAGAAATTCGATTTAAATTACGATTTTTCCACTCCAGTTGATTATAAAAACTCGTAGGAAAAAGTTACTGATTAAAAAAAGGAGTAAATATTCTATTAAAAAAACAACCACAGCAATTAAGAATTCGAGTTTTATTAAATTATTTGTAGTTAATAACGATGGCAATGTTAACGTTATGTATTATATCAAGTTGAATTCCCCTCCTCAATTTTTACTTCTGAAAACGCCCAAAACTCTTCTCATGTCGATTAAATTCTCCTTTTCATTGCTGTAATTTATTTTCATGTCCGTTCAATTATATTTTATTTTGAATATTTTCGTTTTAGTTTGAAAATTGGAATAAACTTTCCGAAAGCACCAAATTTAATAACGAGATAAAGCGATAATTTACGGTGAACTAGTAAGGTATACAAGTAGATAACATTTTAAAGATTTTCAACTAAATAAACTTTTAATTTACAGCATCGTCTTTAAAGGTTTAGAAATATGCTTGGAGGAGATCTTGCGATGGTAAACTTGAACTTTTGTTAATATAAACATTATTATGATAAGTCCCAGTGTTAGATAGCTAGAACTTAGTACAGTAAATGCTGAAAATGTTAGTTCAGCATTACCAAAAAATACGGTATCTATGATGCTGTTATAAAAGCCATGACTTGTTATGCATGGAAACAGTAAAGTGTTAAAATCATAATTTTCTATGACTAGCATAAATCTACTAAAAAATATAAGAATTAGGTATTGCAATATGCTATAATAGATGAGCTAATTTTGTTATAATTACCGTAGAAAAATATTGTACTGAAATTTGGTATGGCAGAATGATCTCGTCTGTTTTTTGACGTGTTGCTTTGAAATATGAATACAGCGTTTATCCGCAGGCAATTCACTAATCAGATGTGCGCGTTTTTATTGAGTGAGTGTTTACTGAAACTTGATGCAATTATGTTCAACTTTGTAGGATCTTTATGAATTTTAAAACGTTGGTGAATATTTGTAAGTGGTAGATGGAAATTCTAGTTCGCGTTTCGGTTTAAATTTGGATAAATAGAGCACGTAAATAGATGAATTTGTGTTCGGTCAGATGATGAAAGGCGGTATACTTTCGATATTGAAAATACGAAGAAAGCACGTTTATGAAGAAATTTGTGGGAAAGTTGTATTTATTCTGTTTAATGTCGATGCAAGATGATTAGTCTAGGAACAGGATATAAATGTAGGTAGAATTTTTCATATTTTACAGAAATTTGTGAAGTGATGTAATACTCAACTATGTGTCGAATCTGTTCTCAACGATCGCACTACGATTGTTTATTGATTCAAACTTAAATCTTGAGAGCTGAAACCAATTTTCTTGTATGAAGCTGTGTTTTATGAGTTTGTTAATCATCATAAGACACTATTTTAGAAATAATTCAAAAAGTGTATTAAATTTTATGTTGCAAAGTGATCAGTCTTCAATCTGAAAAGCATACAGTATAGACCGTTTGCTCATTAATGGCCGAGATTTTAATGTTATCATACTTTATGTGAGAAAATTGAATTTGTCACTTTATAATGTTTGTTAGACCTCTTGTTCGGCATAATTTCGTAATACAGTATTCAATTTTTTAAATGTACGTGAATTGATTCTCAATCTGCGAAATGCGAGTAAACACGAGTTATGATTGAGTAAAACAAATCGATAATTGATTAATGATTGCGACGTTAATTAACGACATACTGTATGAACTTCTAATGTATCCGATTTAGAGCTTTTGACAGTATACATTTTAAGTGGTTTTGGCATTTAATTTATGGATGTCATAAACTGTTGTTAAAATGTATTTTTATGCTGACTTGTGGGTTGTACTCTTCAATATAACAATACAGTCTAAGCTTAAGCTTACATAGCTAATTGTGTTTGTACATAAACTTGATTTACACTAAATTGACTTTGCCAATGTTGTTTAGATGCGAATCGCCTAATAATGTATGGGGCACTAATTAGCACACAGCAAATTAAGTTTATCATCACCATCGTTTATGTCCATTCATAAAATTAATGTCGTATTGTCTTAGCAATTTACGGCTTCAGTCGCTTATTAAAAGTTCACGCTTTAAATATACGGTACCACTCTTTATTTTTATATATACGGTATACAGAATTACATAGGGTATACTGTACAGTATGATATCAATATAGAGTATAGACTCTCAAATTATGGTATGCGACCCACTGAAAGTCTCTTAGTTATTGTCCCAGTTCATAAAAATCTGTCAAAACTAAAAAGTTAGGTCAACATCATCAGAAAATATGTTATAGAATCGCATGGCTTAGTCGGTATAAGTGTGGACTGAGATTGCAGGATTTCGAGCCCCGACCACTGCCAACACGTGGGATGGATGATGACTTTTTTCCATCTATCTCTCCCCCGACTCATCCCAGGTAGGATGGAAATGATTGGGGGAATATTAAAAATCGAATATGTAATTTGAAGTTTAAATATAGGAAATATGACTAAAATAAGAGGGAGTCATGAGCGACATGCTACTTAACCCCAGTTTAATCAATGAATATTACAATTATTATCAGAAACAATGATTAAAATGAAGTACTTGATATAAATAATACAGTTGTAATTTCTTGTTTTTAATTGAATTTTAAAATGACTTTTAAGTCTAATTATTTAACAGTATATTTAATATTGTGGTCCCTCGTGTAGAAGGCTGTGAAACGTTGTAGTTAGATAGTTTTATGCATAGATAAATGTCTCTTTAGTGTTTGTTGATCGTAGGGAGGTGGTGCATCATAGTTTTACGTCATGGAATTTGAAATGTTGCCATCACTACAACGTCACACTTGCATAAACACACACACACTACAACACTTGGGTTTTATTTATATTAATGCCAAAATATATCGCTTCTATCCCACCGTCTCCTCCCTCATTCACATACTCAGTTGATCTTGTGGTTTATGCAATGCCATACAAAATATTATGTATAAATTTTTATGGTTGATATGAAGGGGAGGATGTACTACAATGAAGCCATTGACGACATTTTCCTCAATGAAAATTATTAAAAGTTGCTTATCAGAGGATATGAATGAATATTATGCAAATACAACTTACAAATGCCAAATATTACTGGTATTTTATATGATTTAACATTGTAGTACTACGAGTTTTTTTTTTTATTGAAATTCTGAATTACTTAGTTAATTTAAAATATGGCTGATTTTGAAAGGTTTTTGCAACTATGATGAAAATTTTGTTTTCATCAAAGTCAGAAAAAATGAGCATTTTGTCCCATTATTTTACTATATCTTAACTGTGGTTTTTTTTAAATAATTAATTCATTGTGTTGAGTGGCGTGAGATAAATGACAATTGTGATAGTAATGTTTTATAGAGTGTCCAATGTAGATTTAGCCCACATTGATAAACACTATTTTGCTGTTGAATTCCGATGGGAATTAACGTTATAGCATTTATATGCTGAACTATACTTCTATAATAACTTATTAGCATTAAAATATATTTCATGGACGCTTATTGGATAAAAATACAAATTAAACTATGCGGATAAATAATTAAAAAGTTTAAAATCGATTATATTTTTGCTATTATGCAGCCTAATTCAATTGCTTACATTTACAGTATAAAATAAAGAGGATATGAGAGTAGACGTCATCAACGTACAGTATACTGTATGATTTAAAATTATGTTTGCCCTTTAAAATTCAATAATAACTACTGTACTGGCCTTTGCAGTTAAATATATAATGAATTTTTAACTACTGATACTGTATTGCTAGTTAACTTATGTATGCCTCTGGTTACTTCATAACAGTAACATACCGGTAATATTAATAACTCAAAGCTATTTTAAATAAAGAGTTAAATTTTTTTTAATAAGTTAGGAATAATACAAGCGATTTTCCTTAAAATTTTAACTTTTGAGGACTTTTTGTTAGCCAAAGGCATCTCCAAACATCGTTAACTTACTTTTAGACCAGCTAGCGAGTTTAACATAAACACAAATTTTTAAATTGGTTTATATTATATACATTATCATAGCCATAGAAATGATTTATTCTGAAAGTTTTAGATTACAAAAATTTAAATTTTGTTTTGCATACTTAGTAACCAAGATGGCATTTTTTTATAAGTTTAATTATCTTTCCAATTGGATCATTCTGTGACTTTTATAGCTGAAAAATATGAAATTATAATCAAAGTAATGTGTGCTATAAAAGAAATAAAGTTATGAAATACTGAATTCGTAATTAGTTTTCTTTTAATTTTAAAGTCTTGAAATGTTGACATTAAATTTAAATCAGTTGAATCTCTACTTACTGTAAATATTTGCATCGGGTAAATATTGTGATGAATTGATGAAAGTGAGAGAAGTAAAAATAGTTACGGAAGCTTAGAAGTAATGTACTTTTATGATATGATTTATTAAGTAGCTTTTAATGCAGTTACAATTCATTATCAAATTGTTAGCCGGCAGGTTAAAAAAACGGTATACAGAATACACATACCGTAGTTTATGTAGTTCAACCTGAAAAAATTTACTGAAGTTATTATTTTATCATTTTTTTAAGATTGCACTTCATTTATTTCAAGGTTTCATTATAAATTTTGGGTTTTTTTTTCTTTTCTGAAGACAAGTTTGTCTTCAAGTGATTATATTTTTGCGGCACAGTTTCACCGAGTTACATGTAGGTCATTTGATGCGATATCATTATTGTTTTATAGTAAATCAGCAGAGTAATTTTTATTATTAAAATGATATAAAAGTTTTAGGATTAATCGATGAAATTGTTTTTTTCATTCCCAGTATTTGTATACAGTGTATTATACGGTAAAGTCTTGTACAACATAAATCGACCAATCGATCACTTTTAAAATGTTTGTTATTACTTTTTTTTTCTATTTTAAATTTTTATTGTTTTGTTTTGTCTTAAATGTGAATAAAGTGCAAGGAAACGTTGCATTGTATTGTTAACAGAGTGGAAGGTCCATTCCATTCACCAAAACCACGTCAATAGTCAATTTCATTCAGTGCTTTGTAACTCCTACTAAACTAAACTCTAAAACCGGCACTTAAAAGTCATTGTGAGATTTCCCCATTGTTATTTCGATTTACAATAAGTTAGTTTTTAAACTGTGTTTCAATTCATGCTTTAGGGCTTTTATGAAGGCTAGTTGAATGGCTGCTGTGGTTTCTATGCAAATAAAAGAGCGCTGTAAAGCCAGTGAATGCACTATAATTATATTTATTATTGGTAATCGGTTTCACGAGATAATCTTTCTTTTTAAAATTCGTGTATCAGCTTTTTCAATTAAGTTTTTTTTTTTTTAAATTTAAAAAAAATACTTCGCCCGACGTGGGGCTCGAACCCACGACATTGAGATTAAGAGTCTCACGCTCTACCGACTGAGCTAGCCAGGCTGTGTTGAAGACTTTGATAGGTCACAACATACCGTCTAGTTAATGTAGGTTATGAACTAGTTAAAGTAGGTAGGTAGGGAGAAAAAACAATGAATGTCTCAGATTCAAAAATGGTGAATACATTTTGATTTAAAAACCGAAAATTAGATATCTAATGCCATGAGTTGTGTTTCAAAAAGCCAAATGTGGAAGTTAGAGTACCTAGGATAAATTTAAGGATTTACCGTTAAGGAAGAACATCAGACGTATGTATAGTACGTATGCTGGGTGTCAGGTGTTTGGGTCAGGGGCGCAATTTCAGTTGCTTTAAACGGGTCTGATATTGCAGTTACTCTTTTGGTATATAAATAGCATAGAAAATGAGCAAAGTGAGAGCGGATTTTTCTATTAATAATATTGATCGATGGGGGGTACGTGATCCAACTTAATTCAACGTTGATTTACACCTTTGTATTTTTTTTATTCCCTTCTCTCTTCCTCGGTTTAATTTGAACAGCCTTGTCTTAATCAATACATTTTACTTTTTTCTTTTTTAAGTAAAAGTCGTTAGAAACAAACATCCAAGATGTTTTTCAGCTTTCTTATCACGTAACATGCACACTGTACGGTTTCTCATTAGTAAAAAATACAGAAGAAGAAAAAAATATCTTTTTTACCCGCAGAGAAAAACTCATATACAGCTTTAATACATTTAGTTTTTATCAAAATCTTTATAGTGGGGAGAAGGGAGTTATATGGAGCTCACGTTTTGTGTTGCTCCTATTGAACTTGGATATGGGAGAGTTGAACACCCCATCTGTAATACACGGTGTTTTATATTTAGACGGAAAATGTGCTACTTTATATTTATTAAACGTAAATAATGCTAATTTTTAGCTCAACTTAGTCTGTAATATAATTTTAGTAAAGAATTTCAGCAAAGTCATAAAAAGATGATGAGCATGTATCATTTGCGAATACAGCAATAATGAGAACTTAAATTATGTATGAAATAATGGCAGAAAACATGTACAGTACTATAAAATTATAAGGTGTTTTATTTAACTAATCTGAATAACCATTAACTATTGATGCTATCTGCAGAACCAGATGATGCTAGACTGAATCTTATAACTTTAGAGCGATTTTTCTTTGAGTAGAGTTTTTACGTCTTGAAGTGACCCTGTACACCAAAATGTCGCATTAGTGACGTCAGTTGTATGTGAATGTGTGTAGTTGGTTTCGGGGGGTGGGTTGGTAGGATGTAATGAGATTGAAGATGAAATGGGTGGAATTGAAGATGAGGGTTGGGAGAGAGAGCCAAAAAAAAATAAATAAAGAAGAATGAATGGCTGGCTGATCCCATTCACAATTTTAAAGCTAAGGTGCTGCTCCTTGTGGCTGTGGATAGTACATCTACCTTGAATGTAAGAAGATGTAGAGGAAGGTGAAAGATGAAGAGAGTTAAAAATAGAAACACATATACTCGATGTTATAGGATAGGGACGGGGTGGGAGATGCCATTACTGTAGCGCATCGAGATGATTGTGTGTGAAGGGTGGCAGGGCTGGGCTGGGCTGGGCTGAACACTGAAGGTCTCTCGCTCTACTCTAGCCTATGCACTGTACAGCGAGTTTTCTTAGCAGTTTTACTTATTAATTCATTTGATCAGACAGTTTATCATTATTAAAGCAGACGGCATACTGCGATTACATACTGGTTTAACTCGGTTATGCGATCAAGGATGATGTAATGGGTAGCGTTAAATTGCAAAATTATGCCTTCAAGATTAAGTTGGCATTGGTTCGTGAATCGTGACCCACTGATTTAAGTGGTTTTTTTTTATTTTTTGTTTTACAATACGTGGGCCTTTTTTAAGTAACCAAATCAAAAGACTAGAAATTTGGTATGAGTGTGCTAATATTATTGTTTGATTCATATTTGAGTTTATAGATTTTATGATGTGTTGTTTAATTGGTGAATGGAGGGGAATTTTAGTGTTTATTTTAGTTCTTCTTAAATGGCTTTGACTTTTATGAGCCTATTGACTACAGTGCTAAATTATTCTAGTTTACACCAAATTTGACTTCCAAGACACATACTTGAATTTAGATTTCATGGCGCATACAGTCATTTGAATTTCAATACTCTCGAGGCTAAATGTCACTGTTAAAACACAAAATGTGATTCATAATGAATAATTTTAGGTATTTGAGAATCTTAAGCTGCTAAATGAACTGTTTACAGCACTAAATGGTAGTAAAATTTGGCATTTAGATTTTAAACCCCTAAATTTATTTTTGAATGTGAGACTAAGGAGCTTTTAGGAAGTTAGATTTGCTTTTTAATGATTTTAGGTGTCAGTAATGTCATTTCTTTTTTGTGTTTTGCAGTCTTAAGTGCATACGTCACTGCTTGTAAATTTAAGGAGTCATTTTAGTGACATTGCATGACGTATTTTTACGTAGAGCTTTCTAGATTTGTTAAAATAACTTAATGGTATACTTATTAAATGGAATGTGCTGGGGAATTCTGTTTTGCGTAACATTTTGGCTGATAATTTGAACAAATTATGTAAAATGCTTATGTCTTGTGATGTGAATTTGTGTAATAACGTTGGTGTTGCGTCACATTAATGGTGCAGCTTGAGTTGTTTTGTAGTGAAGTTGAGAGTGGCAGTGTAAAATCTCTGTTGAGACTACAATGTACATTATTGGTTAAGAAAAAGCTGCAAACTTCTCTCTCATTGACGCAAACACACGCACACACACATATACACATACACACATAGTGAAGGGAAAAAACGATCTTTGTATCGATTTGCATTTACGTTGCGTATACTTTGTAAATGTCTTGGTTTTTGGGTTTGACTTATAAATAATTCATGAGCTCACATAACCACTATGGTAATTGAACACTTTTATTTTTGCTTTAATATGCCTATCATGTGTACATTCAACGTGTACTTTTACTTACTATACCGTCTTTCTCTTTAGCATCAGTCATTATTATTTTATGCTTAGAGAAATACGGTAATTATTAATCAATATCAATTTGCATATTTATACTGTACGTACGATTTTGATTATTTATAGTTAGTTACAAGTAAAACGTTTTTACGTCATAAATTCAAATGGGTACTAACATTATATTCGATCATTTTAACTTAAGTAGATATTTTCATCAGTTCTAGTCTATGTTTTAATTTTTTTTTAAAAAGTTACTTAATAACTATCTAGCACTTTATTAAATACTTTTTTGTAGTACATATTTTACTGGATATACAGTACATAGTATACCGAGTGTCAATCATGTAAATACTGTACTTTACAAATGATATTTTAGTCTTACGTTTGCATTTAAACGAATTTTTTGATTGGAAGGAAAAACGCTGCCATGGAGATTAATTGCATCACTTTTCACAACATTTTTAAGTTGTTAATTATTGTAAATAATATGTAGAGAAGTGTTAAATAAGCTTGAAGTAAGGGGAATGTACTCAAACGTAGAGTATTGCAGTATTTAACGTTAAGTGAGTCTTGTGTTTATCAGATTACTTGTGTGAAAGCTGTTAAGTTACTTAAGAGTTTAGACTCAGCCTCTCATTAAATTTCTAACTACTTCCTGCCTTAACGAAAGTTTAATTGAAGAATTTTAGCGTAAACGACTGTGGTGTAATTACATAATAAGAGTTCATATTAAAACAATTGCAATAAATGATCGAATATCGCATTACATTGAGTTTACACTAATTTGGCACCAATATTAATATATGAAGAATTTTTTCATTTTTTTTTATTGGAATTTTTTCATTTTTTTTTACAAGATTTGTAGTTAATTTTAAGTAGTTTTTGATCATTAATATTTTTAAGGAAAACGTTGTCCTTTAAATTTAAACTTAAAAAAAAGTTTCGTCCACGGCAGGGATCGAACCTGCAATCTTCTGATTCGAAGTCAGACGCCATATCCATTAGGCCACGCGGACAACACGTTGTGATATAGTCTTAGAGTGGCACCAAACCTTGTCTTTCACTCACAAAAGTTCTATATTTTCCTTTTCATTACGATTAAAATATGGTATACCGAATTAGCAATTTTGAATTTCACTTTAAAAAATACAAATTTTTTAATTTATAATTTTATTTGATTTAACTATGCATTTTGATATCAACTTATAATTTTGTAAGTTAATTTAATTGCATGATGATTGCAGTGACTTAGTATCATTTTAAATCATAGATTTAATCACGTTGATTGATATTAAGCAACTTTTGCTAAATGAGATATTTACAAATTTTCACTTAGCTACAAGAATCAAAATATTCTGATTTAATATTTTGATTGTTTGTGATGATTTTGTGTTGATTCACGTGTATTTGATGTAGAAATGTATGGTCTAATTATTGCAACTAATGTATGTCGACTTTTTTGTTGCTGTGATTATTACATTATGAGATTATAATATTAAATTTAGATGCAAGTAATCCAATTGATGTATTTGAGTATGTAAACTTCAAAATGAAATATAATAACACAGCAAATTGCGTTTCCATGCCAACCATTATTGATGGGCTAAGGAAAAAAAAAAAGATTAAAAGAGATTGAAGATGTTGCTATGTTAACTCTAAACATGTTTTTCTCATCAGTTCATTTTCCACAAAAATGGTTAAATTTCTGGTTAAAAATATTTAATGAGAATTAATTCGTTTAATTGATTTTTCTTACAATTTTTGTAGTTGTTTTTTTTAAATTACTGTATGGCAGTTTTTAGATCGTTAAATGTTTTGTTGTTTTGGTCATTTTTGTTGACAAATTGACTTAGTTATCTGAATTATTTTGGGGACATTGGTGGAAATTTTCCAACTTATTTGACTGGACCAAAAGTCTATAGGCTATATATTCGAAATTATTTTTATATGTTTGAAGTTGCTGTAATCGGAAAAAAAAATTTTAAGATGAAAAACTTTTGCATTTTGGAGATATGGTGTGATGGGAAATTTGCTTAAAAGGATTTTTTCTTCCAACCAATCCAGTAGCTTTCCATATTTGTGAGTCTGTTGAAAAGTACAGTATCTCATTTAAGAGCTTTTTTGCCGCTCTTAGGGCTTTTAGGAATTTTCAAACAGCTGAAAAGTGACGTCTCAACTTAAAGGTCACAATATTCTGCTTCGGGTTCTTGTCAGACAAAGTGCCGTACTTCATCAGTTGCTAAAAATGATAAGGATTGAAATTTTTAAAAGAAAATGTTTGCTTATTTGCAAAGGTTAGTGATAATGGTGAGAATGGGTACTTGGCATTTAAAAAAAAACCAACATTTTAAGAAATAAAAGCCTTACAAAATGCTTAAATAAAGTAAAAAAATGGAGACATTACACTTATTATATTAGTTATACTTTCTTGAAATCCCAATAGTCAAAAATGTTCATTTTTTATGTCTTAAACATTTTGTTACAATGTTACACCGGGTATTTTTTTTTTAAATTGGGACACTTACTGTAATTTCCCATGACAAGAAAGAAACATTACAAATGGCTACTGGAATTGATCAGATTTAGTCTCGTTCTTCATTGTTTCTGTTTTCTTCCATTACAATAAAGAAACGAGACAAGTCGCCATTGGAAGTGATGTGATTTAGTCTTATAAAAAAACAGTATCTCAATTTAGAAAATCAACCGGAGTATACGGTAGCTATTTGAGGATTGAATAAGTGATGACGTAAGAGATGCGTGACGTCATATTAGAGTAGCATAGTCGTATAGGAATTACATTCGTCCTATGTTTGTATTTGATTGTGTTCGACATTTATATAATTAATTGTCCTAATTGGACAAAAATCGAAGCAATAATTGTGTTTCTTAACTTTCTTACATTGCTATTACAGCAATTTCTTTACCGTTGTTGTTTACACTCGTATAAATTGAATGATACAGTGCAGTGTATAATCATACAGTAGATCGAATCGCATTTTATGTAACCAATTACGTCAGCAATCACACTGGGGTGTTCCACTCACATGAGTTTACTTTCGGTGACTGAGGTAACTCATCCATTTTCTATGAGAATTCCAAGTTCCAGATGTTTAAGTTGACATAATTATTGTTTTTTTGAAAGTTAATTGGTTAAGTTCTAGCAATTTAGTTAATTCGTTTTGTCATAAAAAATGCAATTTAGTAGAAATGAATGTGTAATGGGAGGGGATGGGATGGGAAGTAAATTGAATGACGTCATATAGGATCTATTTTTAAAATAATAATAGGCAAATTTCACTTTTGTGAGATTAAATGACGTCAGAAGCATTGTAATTGTAGCTAAACATTTTGACAAATGATTTATGAGAGATTTAAGATTTTTCTTTTCAAAAGAAAAAAATAATTTATCAAGTACTGTTTAATGTCTTTTGGGAAGAGTTTTATCTAACATGGCCATCGATTGCATCGTGTCTGAGACCAAATTATTCATTTGAATTTTACATTGCCAAATTTGAAGGTCACTAACAAACTAATTTAAGAACAAGTTAACGACCTGTGCGTGTGGTTAAACAGTTCCGCTGCAATTTAAATATAAAACAATTTTGACGTCATTAACAAGCTTCATGACGTCAGGAAGATCATTTCTATATTAATTTTTTTTATCCAATTGGGCTATTATTACTTTTTTACATGGAGAATGAAATGTGAGATGACTTACTTCCGTTTCCGATTTTATGTTATGTTGCTATTTTTTTTCACGTCTGGATTTCACGCCATCCAGACTACGCGTGTAAGAACGGGACACAAAAACGCATTATGGGATAGAAATTTGAAACAAATGGGCTTTTAAAAATGTTTATCCAATATAATAACTTAGCTACAGTACAGTAATTACTGTACAGTATGTTAAGTCATTGAGTAACAATGTACTAAAACTGAGCGATAAAAGTAAATGCTAAAAAGAGCAGAAGTTGTATTGTTAAGTCAATTGAAAACAATGCCATGAAGCTCGGTTATAAGTTTCTTATAATAATTACCATGTTAATTCTATGGAGAATAGTGCATGTGCATCATTCTTTCAACACTATTCCATTACATTGCTGCACTTTAAAGGTCAACTCCAGCATTGAAATAATAAATATATTGTAGCAGACGAAATTTTAGGAATTGTTGATGAACTTTTTTTTATCGTTTTATCTTCGCCGTCGTCTGCTATTTTTTTTTTTTTGTTTGTTTATTTGGTTGATTATTTTCCTTTTGAGACATTCAGCCATGAATTTTTTACTAAACTACTGTATGTTATTATTTAATTTAATAAATGGGTATTTTTAAAGATGGCGGCTATGTAAATTGCTGCATAAATTTTGTTTTTTTTTTGTTGTTGTTTTTGAGGTTAAAATTCCTCTTAAACAGAAAAATCTACATAAAAGTTGTGTTTTTCAAGCCTTTTTAGCTAGTGTTTCAATGCATTTTAAGATCAATTTATAATAACTTAGTTGTAATATCCTGTAAATACAGTTCCCATTTAAAAATACTGTATTTTGTAAGGATGCCTCCTTATTTGATTAAAAGCATATAAACAAATTAAACGACTTCAATTTTTATGCTATTAAGAAACGAATTTTTATTTTTCAAAACAAATTTTTTGATAACATCTGATTATTTTTTTATTTTGATGAATTAATTAAAAGCATCGATTTTTTCCACTTCTGTTTTAAATATAACGGAATTATTTATAATTTGAAAATGAAATCAACAAACATTGTTCGTGGTTTGAATATTTATTAACCAATCAACATCAATGTGTGTTGGGAATTATAACTCATCCTGAGAATTCATTACTTTATTAGTTTGAATTTTGTATTTTTATCTCGTAATTTTAATGGGTGAAAACCAGGTTGCTCAATCATAATTATTGCGTGACTAAATTTTCCAGTGCCGATTTGTTATTATGGTGTCTCGTGCGGGAATAATGTTGACAACCAATTGAAAGTAAGTTACTCGTACTTATTTTTCACTAGTTTTTTGTTCTGAAATTTAGTAACGAAATTCAGTTTTTTAGTTTGTATTGTAAAAACAAGAATAGCGATGTGTTGATTGGCTAATAAGTTGTTAATAATTTGAGGTAATCAGTTTATCAGTTGTATATAACACAATATAAATATGGTACATATATAGACAAATATACAGAGACAGGAGATGTAATAATAATAAATATTATATACCCTGACAATCCAGAGAAAAAAAATTAAAACTTAATCAAATTCACCCATGGATGGATAGATGTGGAATGTGGATGGAATTGGAGAGGTCATTTTTGGGTTAGTGGATGAGGGTTGGGGACCTTGTGGCAGCCCAGAGAAAAATAGCAATTAGGACGTTTTATCTGCTCTTTTTTATTTTTCACAATATTTAAAATTGGATGGAATTTTTTTTTCTTCTTCATTTCCATCTTTTTTTTTATATTTTTTATTAATGTTTTTTTATCACATAAACAACATGAAGAAATATATTAGCATGGACGAATATATCTTTCTTTCTCTCACTTTTTTGTTTTTCGTTTTTTTTCTGTTTTGTTTTGATGAGAAAAAGTTTTTTTTAAGGATGAATGGGAAGAAGGACGGCCTTCATCATTTTTATTTTTTTCTTCTTCTTCATCGTCAAATTCATCGTTTTTTTTTTCCTTTTTTTGTGTATTCTTCGTTTTTGTTTTGAATTTTTTTTATCCTTCGTTATTTTACATGGCGCCAATCTCGTTTGATTCTTTTCATTTTTATCCAATTTGACATTCATAATTAACGACCTCGTGCCCAACGCAGTAATGCATCTGCCAACACGTCCAAATGAGTTTTTGTCTAAACGGAAATGACATAAAAAAAATATATTACTCATTAGAGACTAAGAGAGACATTGAATATATTATGTGTAAATTAAATGACGTACCCTGTACAATGCTATTCAATGTATGAAAGACAGGGTGGTTTAGCAGATCAAATTCAATTCTATTTTTAAAATTTTGTTATGAAATGTACAGTGTGACGTTTCTTTTTTTTTATTTTTTTTTTGCTAAATTATAACTAACTTTGTTACCTTTTTTTCTGGATTTGTCTATTTTTAGTCAGCGTGTTATCGGCGAATTGATTGTTAAAAGTGTTGAATTATAATTAAAAATCGATGAGATTGTTTATCTTTTGCGTCGTTGGAGCTGATTAGGTTTTTGACAAAAATTTAATTAACTTTGGATTGAACCCCCACAAAGTCTATGTTCAACTAAATTAGGAAGTACAAGAGACTAAAAAACTAGTCTCTCAGCTCGAAAGAGTTATGTCTAAATTAAATTATAAAAGGCTTAAAATAATAATAATATTAATGCTGTAGTCGTCGTACACACACAAAAAATTCTCGCTTTTGCTGTAGATTAAAATATAGAAGCTATTTTTGGCTTCTATTATGAAAAGTTTATTTTTAAAATATTAAAAGAGATTTAGGGAGCGAGTTATTGGGATTATTAATCAAAAAAATAAAAAAACACGTATAATAAAATGGCTTTATAAGTTAAAAAATAAATCTAATGCTTCGCACCCACGCAAATACGGCTGCATTAAATTTTAATGCTAATTGACATTTTTGAATGTTTTGATCAGAGAATTTTGAACGCGCCTTGTAGATTTTACACATGGAATTGCAGTGTACAGGGCTCGAATTGGTCCTTAAATGCGTAGGTTGATGCAGTTGTAAAGACATGTACTATGTACTGTACTGCAGGTTTGAAATTTTGTTGTACAGAGTGAGTTAAATTTCTGTGTATTTTTTTGCAGAAATTTGGGGTGAATGTGTAAAAGAGTTATTATCTTGTATTAATTGCATTGTGTTTACCGTTTGATACTAAATATAGAGACTGTTAAAGGATTTCTTTTTGTTTTATAAAATTGAAAACAATATATTGTTTCTTAATTAATGGATTTTTAATGTATCATAAACAATTTTTTTGTTACTTTGTTGGTATTTATTTCAATGTAAATACGGATTTTTATTGTTTAATTTTGAAATGTATCCGGTTCGTTGCTACTGCACTATTGTGTGTCTATTTTAGGGATATAGAAATCTTTCTCAGTTATCAATGTTTGTTTATTGTATTAACTGCAAAACAATTTTAGCTGAAATTTTACTTAAATTATTACGTTTGCTTTCTATTGATTAAGCTTTGTACGGGATGCGTTTTGCTATAATAAAGGAAGAGTACTATAATATTATTGTATATAAAAAGCGATTTCTTACCGTTTTGTAAAACATACAGGCCATCCTATCTTCATCTTCAGCATTTGGGCAATCGATAAATCCATCACATAATACATGATCATCAATGCATCGATACCTGCCCATTCGATCTGGAGTTGGACAGGAAAACCTTTCCATTCCATCTTCAACAGGTGGGCACTCTACACACAACAAAATTAATGATAATTAGTGCATTTATTAAGAATAGTTTGACATTTTAATAACTTATTTGGCGTGATTGACCATTTAAGAAACTTTTGGGCATGTCTGGGCAGTTTTTTAACACAGTTTCTGTCATGTTTGTTGAAATATTGTCAACAGGAGATTTAGTGACTTTTTTGTGGATTTGTTTTTGGGATGTGTATTTTTGTTGTTGACATTTTCATGACAACTTTTGACATTTTCTGAAATATATTGACACTGTCCACACCACGCAAGGGAGTATTTAAATTAGGGTAAATATTATTTAAATAAAATTGAGACTGTGGTCTGCACTGCGCTTTTGTTATTGAAAGGAAGTTGTGGTGATTTAACAGGAAGTTAAGTCTGTTGGAAAAAGACGAAACCTTTGAAGTTGAAAAATTTTCTTTACTGATTTTTTTTTTCTGAATAAATTTTAACAACAACAAACTCATTATTAACTTTTTTTTATATAGTTTTGACTTTATCAAAAATAAACCTAGACTAAAAATAATATAAAAAATTCATTGAAATGCAGTATTTATTTGTTAAAATGGTGTATTCAATCTTTCATATTCAAAAACACGCGAAAATAGTTAAATGTTGCATGAAAAGCACACACAAATAACAAGTGTCTCGAAAATATAGGGCGCTGAATGCATTGATTTCGTATTGAAGGAGGGTCCCTTAATTTCGGGACATGTCTTTGTGTTTTAGATTTTTTTTTGCGTGGCTTAAAATCGATACGCGACTTCATTCATATACGCAAACCTGTTTTTCTGCTAATGTCACTTTCATTTGACAGTGGGAGAAATCAATGTCAATTTGTTTACACCTGGAAATGACGTCATTAACTATTAAAACAGCCGTTAGTGACGCTGTTGATGATGATGTTGACTTTGCGCTTTTAATTGTATCTGTCAACGTTGGCATCATCACGTAGGCAAAAGAAGTAGGCAGCGTAAATAAATGGTTGTGGTTTTATGGGGTAATTTATAATGACGTCACTAAAGTTGGTGTCAGCTCCCTTTGGTGCATTTACTATTTTTATAAGTTTTTGCCATTTCATTTTATGCCATTTTTAAGCATTGATTGGACTATTTTAATACCGGTACACATTTTGACATGTAGATTACATAACTGCATTTTGGCTAATCTTTAATACTTCTTCGAAATTTTTATTTTCTGATACTATTTGTTTCTTGTTTTCAGTACTTGTGATGTAACTAGATGTTATATTGATGACTTGTTGACTCGTAAATAGTATAATGAGAAATGTCCATGCGCATGCTCAGTTAAGACTTGATGAAATGATAAGGTCATCGAGTGCCGTAAAAACTATAACGTCATTTATGTTGTCCTTTTCCGGTGAAAGACTAAAAATAGAAGTTTTATAAGTTGTTGCTATAATAAAGGGCCATTAGTAAATTTCGTATTAATTGATGACGGGACTCCTTTATTATTTTGGAAAATTTTGTTTTAGGGTATTCATTAAATTTAATCAGGGAAAATATGAAGAAAATCATTTTTAGTTTTTCTTAATTTGGTAAATGTATTTGCTCAAACAGACGATGCATCATCTTATTACATTTTAATGGGATTATCATTTTGTTTAGATTTTAATGAATTTAATTTGTAAAAAGATAGAAAATTATTTTAAAAAATCAATTTTTATGATTACTGTTTATATTGTAATTGAAAAATAGCAGTTTTTCATATTTGTACAGGGTGTGTAATTCACTAATTTTATGTGGTTATTGCATTTTCTTAATTTAAAAAAAAAAATTGCGCCCGACGTGGGGGTCGAACCCACGACATTGAGATTAAGAGTCTCACGCTCTACCGACTGAGCTAGCCAGGCTTTACGTTGGCCCTTTAACTTATGCATCACCCCACTGCTTATTCGAAAATATTTAATATTACTAATGTTATTAAGAATTAATAATAGTTAATATTATTTTTACCAGCATTTTATTAAGCGAGTTGTGAAGTTATTTACGTAAAATGATGTTGTTAATACTATGACTATACAGTATTAACTTAAGTCTATGAACAGCTTTGCAGTAAAGCTCAAAACATTAAAAAATTCACTAAAATTTGAATCTTTAAAGACTTTCTACATAACATAGAATTTTAAAACTTTTTATTTACAGATATTTAGTAATTAAATTTGTTTTGTAAAATGCAAAAAATTATTGTATTTGATGATATTATGTTGTAATCATAATACAAGCTTTAAATCAGCTAAGTTATTTGCAATGCTGTAATGGAACCTGAAACCGAGTCGGAGTCTAAAATACAGAAACTATATTTGGTTTATTATAGTTAGTCATAATGAGATACACATTTTGATCCACATTTTACATTTTTTTTGTTTGTATGTTTGTTGCCTATATGATGGTTATAAACCTGTTAATAGAATGATGAACTGTGTATAAAGACATTTATGAAATTTGATCTTATGACAGTATTTAATTTGACAAGGAAGTTGGTTTTGGTTGAATATTGACCTACAGTATGATTCTCAATATTGAGTTGCGAATGCTTAAAATCTGATGGGAATATTAATAATCGCTTTGTAAAAAGCTTTATTTTGAATTTTAAACGTTGGTGTTGTGTTGAGTCGAAGTTATACCGAATAAAAACCCTGGGAACATAAGCTTACAGTATATTGGGGACTAAAACATTATTTGTTTAGACATACAGTACTGTATAAAAATAGATTTTCTTAGAGCTTTTTTTTACTGTCACGTCCACATTTTACGCACATTGCCATTTGTACAATTTGTGACAGTTTTCAAAATTCAATTTCAACTTTTCACATCACGTATTACGTCCGGAAATGACATCCAAGTAAAAATTCATTTTCCACTAAAAAATATTTGTTGATATACTGTATATTATTTTGTTAATATTTTATTTCATTTTATTTTTTGATTTATTCTAATGGACAAAAGTTTACAAACAATTTTCGCATTTTTTTTTCTTCTGTTTTTTATTGTTTATTTTTTTTTAATGAAAAAGGTATGCAAATATGTGAGTTACATTATCAAATGTAGTCATTCATCTGCAAATCGTATGTTATTATTTTTTAGACTTTGATGTGCCTGATTTCAGACGTGTTTTTTCTGCTTAATAAAAAATGGACTGCATGTCTTTATTGCTTTGTGTTTTTTAAAGTTTGACAAAAGCACAAAATAAAGTAATTACTATGCTTAACTGGTTATTAACAGTAGTCACACTATTACGAATTAAGTAAATGTCTAAAATTTAATATGCATTGTTACATCGATATTTTTAATGCAGCACAGAATGACCTAATTAATTAATTATTATCAAAATATTTGCTTTGAAATTGATTTATCATTTGTTTATTGTTATGAGAAGACGTTTTTCTTTGTATTTTATTGTGATGTTAGGTTTTCTAATCAGATTTTTTTCTGTTGTTGTTTTAGAGAATTACGTTGAAACGACGGCCGTAAAACATCCAAGAATTACACGTCAAGGTAAGCGATATTTATTTTTAGCTTTTAAGAAAATTCAGCTAGTCAGCCGAAAAGCAGAGCATCAGTGTCACAATATAACGGCAATTTCTTATTCTCGTTTTTTTTTTTCTTACATCAAAACAGCAACTCATAAATAATATCTTGGTTTTCACTTTTCACTTAGTTTTTAGACATAAGAAACACTCAATACAATATTTATTATATGCTGTAAGGACATTTATAATGTACGAGTATATACTGCAGCTAAGAAAAATGACTTCAATTGGTCTTATTTATGTAGATAAAAATGACAAAGCTGCAATGCATTTTCGGATTATCCTGTCATTTAACTAATAATCTCATTTTATGGTCAAATTTTTATATTAGGCCATTTTAGGTAACCATGTCTCAGCTATTTAGGTTATGTCGTAATTGTTTTATTGTATGCCTTGGTTGTTTTTTGGTGAAGGGGCCAATTAAGCTCCCAATATTTATGTTATTTTATGGCTTGAAATGTAACCATGTTGTATGAGAAGGGTAATAACGTGTTGTTGTACGTCATACAGTATATTATAGCGGAAGTGGAAATGAAAGTAATGAGATGACTAACTTGTTTGCTGCAAGTAAATAGACAAGCGTTTGGTCTCAATTACACCACATACACTAATTAAACGCTTACTTTGTTTCATTATTTAACACCCTTTTCTTTCTCTCCCTGCTCACCCTCCATACGTCACGAATACAAAGTTAAGTAGGAAAAGCAATCACTACTAAATAAACACCTTCATTATTTACTGTGTATAGGGGAACAATTATACGTCAGAAACTGATTGGTTCAATTCCGTAAGGGGAGTCATCATTTTGGGGGGTTGGAGTTTTACTGTTAGATGATTTGGTGATGTTAAATGCCCTGAACTTCCCATCTTTTTTTGAAATGTTTAAATTGGATCATATTATTAACGGTGATAAACATAGCTAAAACTAGACTCTTGGTCACACTGAATTTAACCCACAATCTAATAAGAATACTGTAAAAGGTACTAAAACTGGAGGATTGCTTACCAATTTGTGGTACGTCATACTGTCTGCTTCCTCTGGGCTGCCTGGTCATCTGTGATTGTTCACCAGCAGCCGATGATTGTTTAAGATTTTTATTCTCCACTGGATTTTTATTGTTTTTATTATTAAACACTTTATTGGACGACGTGGAAGAAGAAGACGAAGAAACAGCTGACTTAGAGTTAAAAAGTTTCTTTCTACGCGACAATTCACTACCAACAACACTCACTTTTTTATTACGGCTGCCACCACCACCACCGACGCCAATGTGACGTAACAAGACATCATTACCACTCATATCCCTGGAAAATGTTCTTTCAACCAGCGTCTCATCGTCAACGTCAGATGAAAGTGATGATGCTGTTGATGAAGATGACGATGTTAGTTTGGATGAAATTTTAGTTGCTGCGGTTGCTGAAGTAGAGGAAGCGGAAGTGGGAATGTGAGTCCTTTGTGGATGTTGAAAGGGCCAATTGTTGCTGATTTCACTGTTGATTTGTGGTTGCTGCTGCTGCTGCTGTTGTTGTGGTGGTGATTGTGGCTGTTTTGAGTGGTTCCAAATGTCAGACGACACCTGTTGGTTGTGAATGTGGAGACAGGGATAACCCGAGATCCACAGCAGGATTAATCCCATCCATAGAATACACTTGAACATGGCAATGACACTCCGCACCTCCAAAAAAAAGATAAATGAAATTTAAGTTAGATGATGGTTTTGCACGTTTTAATGCAAATTTAGTGGAGTTTTAATGTTAAAATGGAGACTCGACATATTTGGTCGCTTATTTGCACGTGAAATGCCCTTTTCTTGGCATAAAATTGAGCAAAATGACGATGTTTTTCTTTCATTTATTTCTAGTCACAATTTAAGGAGATTTTGTTGTGTATTTTATTATGAAAATTTGGCGTTTTTGGTGACGAAGTTAATATAGTGAATTTTCTTATTGTTATCATACATCAAATTTAGGCAGCCTCATTTTCTAATGATAAATGATGCAATCGTAATTTAGAAATATACCGTATAATGGGGTTTTTTTTAAATTTTTTTTTTATTTTACAAACTTAATTGCATTTTCGTCTTTGATGAAAAATTAATTATAAATGAAATCTACTAAATTGATTTAATCTACTTTAGTTTGAAAAATATAAAAAGTTAGTAATAGAAGTCATTGTATAGTATAACTGGGGAAAAAGTTCTGGATAATCTACTAAATGACTAACTTAAAGTAGAAAATAAACTCTAAATTAGTCATAATTGCAATTATTGTAAGTGGTGCAAACATTTTAATTATACGTGTAATATCAAAATTGCGTCTACTAATTAATGAATAATAGATTAAACATCATCATCTGCTATTTAATTAAGCACACTTAATAAATTAAGCATCATCAACATTAACATAATAACATTTAATTTTCATATTAACTTATAAATAACTCATAACGAACGAAAATGATCACCTAATGAAAAATAATATGAAATTATTATCTAAATCTATGAAATTTTACATGCAAATAAAATAAAAACCAAATTCATGTTTAAGTTTTGGAAGTTAAAAACATAAATATTCAATCTTTAATACTCTACTTTAATAATTAAAATATCTTAATTAAGCATCATTATTTTAATATTAAAATAAAAAGAAATGAATGTAAATTGAGGTACTTTGAAAGTGGTATTCCAATGAAGCAGGATGGATCCTCCAACTGCAGTTGGATATTATTATGTTGCTGGATGGATGGATATGGAAAAAAAAGGAAATTCACTTGAGCCGAAGATCTTGTTGTTCTATCATCCTCATTGGATTGAATGCGTTGGCATCGACTGCAACAACTGCCTTTATTACAGCTGCTCTCAACTGCCACACTAAATATCCAACACATGATATTACATTCGCCCCCACATCAACACTGTGTAGGTGGCTCTGGATACCATACCACTTTCCTATTGGATACTTTGGATACACACATACACTACGCATTTCAACATGAATTCATTGGAAAAACCTATTCTGACTAGTCCCACTAAACTACTTCAGGATAAGTCAAACATTTATATAGGAAGCAATATTATTAGCCATTTTGTGCAGTGCAGATTTTTTATGGTTTTTTTTTCTTTCTTACTAGCAATTTATTGGTTAACTATAATAGCGATTGATATTATCGATTGAACACCCTGTAACGGAATAGGTGTGGATGTGTATATTTGTAGCTCATTTGGAGCGCTTTTAAACCGTTGCAGCAATGGATTTAGCCCTATTAAAAATGGATACAATAACATTGCTCATATTTACAAGTATAGTTTACGGTTATGTCCATTTTAGTTAGATTTAGTATGGTTTAATGAAGTTAAGGATTATGACCATTGTTGGAAATCATTTGGTTTGAATTAATTAATGCTATGCCGGTTTAAGTTGTTTTGTTGCAGATAAGTTGAGGTTTTTTTTTTTTTTAAGAGAAAGGAAATATTTAGGAGATTTTAGATAGTTTTCGGGCTTAATGATTGACGCAATTTTAATGTTCAACTAAATTTATGTTGCATTCAAGGCACATTTGCGAAATTGTGTGCCCTTTTAATAGTAGCTTCGTTCAGGGCCGTCTTATAATTTCTATGTAAATCTTAAAAATAAATCATTTTAGGGAAAATTTCTCTTAATTTATGATATTATAGTTTTCATATAATTTATCTATTTAATATTTTTGGTATAGTCCTTTTCATTGTTTGTTAAGTTGACGTGGTGACGTCGTTAAAATCTGAAGCTCGTTTACAGTTACTTGACAAAATCATTTAAGATGTATAAATTAATATTACATTTTTTTGGGTGTTAGATTTATTTATTCTAGTTTGTTTTGTCATTAATATTCGTGTAATATAGCATTCAGGGAACGTTTCCTTCTATTGAAACAAAGTCAACAAACATTACGCTTTACTTGTCTCTCAATGAACACTCGGCTGCCACGCCCTTTCTTGTCAGCGTCACATTTTACGTCGCATTTACGTCGACGCCAACTTACTGACTTGGAAAATAATTTTTTTTATGTTTACTCGGAAATTTTTTCGACCATTAAGTAAAAAAACACGTTTCATTAGCAAAACGGTTTACTGCAACTCATTCTCAACCTATTGACTCACAGAGAAAGAAATAATTATTTGACTGCAGAAGCAATGCCGAAGAACAATTGCTGCAAATCTTTATTTGATATGAAATTCTTACAGGAATAAAATATCCGATGTTAATCTAGTGAGAAGCAACGCACTGAAATTTCATGTTACAACATAGCTTTTCATAGACTTGATTAAAAAAAAGGGGGCTATGGAGTTTATCCTATTAGTATTATAATCCAATTTGGTTTGAAAATTAATTAATGCACTTTAGAAATTTTAGTTATAATTTATTAGCGTTGTTAAAAGATGTAAGCAGCATCAATCGATCTCATAAACGATGATATTCTGTCGTCGGCCATGCAATTCCTCCTACACAATTTAGTTCACCAATTGCTTTGTATACCGTATATCGGCACTTTGAAAAGCTATATAGCATATTATAAATAATTGATGGTAGCAACAAGATAACACATGTTGAGGTCCTTAGAAAAAAAAGGAACCATTATATTATTATGTGTGGTATGATGAGATGGGCGTTGGAGTGACATTTACATTTCATACTTACTTTTTTTTTACTCTTATTTATGGAAATTTTATCCCAAGAATTTTTTATTTTGCTTGTTTCTCAGTTATACAAATATCATCGTCTTTTGACTATTGTAAGTTATTGGAAGGCGCAAATGGTATACGTTGGACTTGTATATGAAACATTAAACCACCATCAATTGTTTGAGGTTTCAGTCCTGAAAGTTGATGATGTGTTATTTTTAGTACAAAATGTGTTTATGGAGAGAGAGAGAGCGGTGACAGTTGAGTCCGCCCTATACATCAACAGCTTCTTTGCACAAAACGCCAACGCCAATGGGAGATGGGCCAATTCACTGCCAATAAGAAAATAAATATGTATGCATATTATTCACAGTAAAGACTTCCCACTACTTTTACTCAACGAAATCCCAATCTTAACAAACATTTTTATGAATGAACAAAATTTAGCTTTCGATAATCCGGAAAATTCGGTAGATCGGGTCAACCACTTAGATAAATTTGATGGCATTTGTAAGTTATGTTTTAGCTTTATTTCATTATCTTCTTTCGAGGTTGCTGCTCCTTTAAGCATGTAACGTGTATGATAGGAGCTTAACATCATTGCTTATCCATTGAATTAATATGGTGATTGCTGCTCCTGTACAACTTTGTTAAAGAAATTTTTTGTGTTCAGTTTATCTTGTTTGGTATTTATTTTCAACCGATTTGATTGTTGATTTTTTCTTCTTTGTCATTCGTTTCACCTGTTGATTGACGCATCTTTCAATCGCACAATGCCACAATAAAATAACTCTACATATACAGTGTATCCAATTTTTTTTATATGTATGATGCAAAATTCAATAATAATAAAAAAGAAACACAGGGGAGAGATAGGAATCGAGCTGATTTTGATTGAGGGTTGAATATTTTCTTGTTAAAACATGCAATTTGCGTTATCTGTTTTTTTCTCGCTATTTTTCTATTTTTCCGTGTGCATCATTCTGGCCAGTAATAGTCATAATCAGAGTAACAAACCGCAATTCGTCGATCGATAATATTGCGTTGTTCCCATTGACATGTCTCGTTGTTAGTCAATTTACAGGTAAAAAAAGTAAATAATTTTAGTTGCTGGTTACATGTAATTGTATTAGTGAATGACGAGAAAAAAAAACTTCCAGGTAATTGTTATTACTAATGCACCCATCGTCATATACTAAAATTCAAATGAAAACTATTATGTCAGTGTTTGATGTTGTTATGAAGGGAAAAAGAAAGGGGGAGGGAAGAGGAGAAAGAAGAATAAAAATATATGTTTTCTATTGAAATTGTATGACTGATATTACTTGAATATTATTTTCAATTTCGTTGAAAGCCTTCGCTGCTTAATCACTCAAATGGACAAATTACAGTTTTAGGCATTTCGGTGGAATTAAATTGGTGTCTTTCAGCTTGGTTAATTAGTAATAGTTACTAAAACTGTTTTGTTACTTTTAACTGTTTCGACCAGTGAGCATTTTTAGTTTTGTTGCTGGGATTTTATTAATTGAAAAGCAGCTGATACTCGACGTTGAATACGAGTTAGTTGCTTCTCAGAATATTAGTTAAATAAAGTCCCCGTGTTATAGTCAAGGTAGACTTTTTTTAGTAATTTCAATTACAAAAATTAACGAAAATGTTACTTTTAAGATAAATTTCGCGTTTGTGAAATCCAATCATCCTGTGACATTCGATATCTTATCGATATTCAATGGATATCATACAGAGCATAATTTGGTAATATTTAATGGAATTTCTATATTTTTTTCTCTCCTGGGTAATGATTTATTTTCCATGAATTATTATGGTGTTGGTAATGAACAAATGATAGGCGAATATGCAATTGACTAATTATCTAATCTAAATTTATGTCGATTATTCAGTTGAATAATTTTCTCTAGGTTTTACTTAAGGTAATTAATTTAATCAAAATCGTAAATCTCGAAGTTGTTTATGTAATTTGTTTCAAGTATATTAAGTGTTTGTTTTGTGTGTGTGTGTCGTTTGATTTTTCTTTTAACATTATGCGCTACTTTTTCGTCTGCTACTTGCTCTCTATCTTACATATACTTAAGTCATAGAAAAGTTCAGCATATTCTTATATCAAATAAGACATGTTTACTTTAAATCGCTTCAACAAATAACATTCCGCCATCGCATTAATCGATCCGAAATATCATGACGTCATTCAACTGCATCAAATGCGCAGGCGTATACATGTACTCATGGGGGGCAAGTTCACTGTGTACCACGTATAATTTACGTACAGGGCGAACCATCGTGCACCAAATGATACCCTGTATTTTTTACTATTGAAAATACACGTAATATGGGATGCTAAATAGAATTAATCAAGCTCAATGCGATCAATTAGTTTTTTTTTTATTAAGAAAAGGTACTTTATTTTAACGATTACTAATTGGTAATGTAAGTCAATTAGAAAACGTCGAAATCAAAGATTTCTTTTTTTTTAAAGAAAATATTTGAGTTCCCAAGTTACTGGATTTAAATGTGATTTTGTAGATCTTATAATAACATGAAGCTTAAGGCTATAATATCGATGAATTATGATGGTGAAAATTCGTGGTAAATCTCATTACTGATTCAATTAAGTTGAGAAATTTCTTTCTCTGTGAAAACAAAAGATGTAAAGGGAGATTAGGAAATATGGTCGACGTTAATTGTTTTGAAGAAAATTTTCTTAAAAATTTGCCTGGAGTGCAAAAGAAGGAGCTTAAGGAGAAGAGTGTTTTCTGAGAAATTATTAGATTAGTCGCATTTATCATTGCATTAAACAGTTTACTTCAATAACAGATCTCTACCCAACCACCCACAATTTACTTACTAAATGCACTAAGCAATCAGATTATTCATTATATGGAAATTTTATGCAGTAGTTATTATAACATGTTTTTTAAACAAGATTATTAATGATATTCATTCGAGGTGATTAAATTCGTTTGCAATAATTTTGATGCAAATTAAATGTCACTTGTGTTTTAGTATGACTCACAGTACTGCAATTGTTTAACATTTCAATATGACGTCATTCAGTATAGTTTTGATATTTCACGTTCATGACAATTTCTTTTATTGGTTTTATTAATTATTAACTTTTTTTTTAATTTTTCATATTTTCTTCTGCATATTACCTGTTTTCTTGAATGTCCCAAAATGTCTTACGTTGTTGCTATGGGTATTGTATGGGAATTGATGATGATGATGGGTTAATCTGACAAGTACACAATTATAAATAACCATAGAGATATTGAAAGTGATCATTTGTGACAGTCTGAGGAAACCCAACTAGCACCTGATTCACCTATCAAACTCATGGTACTCTCGACCACCCTCAACCAATCCAATCGATTATGCATAATAAATAAACAAAGGCGTAACAAGTGATACCCGCGCATAATATTCTACATTTTGTGTTCATTTCAAACGAAATCTAAAGATAAATTATTAATTTTCGAGGAAATTTTATCATTTACTTTGTTGATGTTGCTGGAGGTCATCATCATCAACAGCGCCATTTTTGTTTGCATGTCACGCCCACTTTTTCTGACTGATTTTTTTGTTTTTCTTTTTTTTTATGATTTTTTATTAACAAAAAACAACCCTATAGGCTATTGCATTTAATTTATCAGATTTTTTTACCAGTACTCGCAAGATATTAATTGGCTATCACGTGATGCAGTTCATAAGCGGAGAATGACGTCAGGCTAAAATATCCAGATTGATGGGGGTGGTTCGTGTTTACAGGGTGAAACGGTATGATTAATATTTTATCTACAGAAATGAATGACTAATTAGGTCATCTTAGTTTTAACTTAAAGTTGTATGGGCCTTAAAAATGCGGTATTAGTTTTGTTTCTATTCTAAAGTCATTTAGAAAACTAAAATGTTTGCCAAAATTTAAAAAAAAGACAAACCTTGACATTTTATTATGTTACATTATGTTTATTTGCAAATTCAATGCTTAATTAATTGAATGTTAATACTTAAATAGCTTTTTGTTTGTTGCCAGGGAGATATCTCTGCTTAATTTTGATGTAATTATTAATGAGCAATTTCATGCATTTTTGGTCCAAAATGGCGCTCAAAACGATCACATAAAGAGCAAAACTTACGGTTTTTTTATAGTAAGTTTTTATAAAACTTGCTTTAATTTTTTTTAACAAAAGTTTCATCAATTTATAGGCAGCTATGCAGTTTAAGTTGGGCACCCTGTACATTGTATTTGCAAGGGAAATGTCTATTTTTTTAATTTCATTTTTATTAAATCGATTTGTGGAATCAAAAGGTACATATTTAAATGGGAAACGACAGGTTAATCTCGTTATGCATATTAAATAATGATGGATATATCATTCTGTCTTTGTACTGACGGGAAATTAAAAAAGTCGATTAAATCGATAAAGGATTAAAGAGCGTTGAAATGCGCAACTTAAAGCTCCTAAGTGGATGATGTCATTGCTTCTTCCGACATCTTTTCATAGCGCCCTAAGAATGCAAAAGAAATTTCATCTTAAACACAAAATCCACTTAACCGGAAGTACTGATTGTAAGCTCCGCGATAATCCAAAATTGATGCACAGGAAACAAATACAAGAACTTTAATTTTTGGAATTAAAATTTAGATCAAAATTAAGAGTCAGATGGCTAATTAGGAAAATCAGAAAGTATTTTAATATTATTATGACTGCCACCCTGTAGAATTACTGTTGAAACCACATGTGTTACAGGGAATAACTGCAATCGATTCTAAAAACGATAGTTTCTAATTATCAGATAAGAAGTGTCTTACGTTGCCAGTTAGGGGCATTGTTTTGTAGTAAAAGGCAAAGGTTACCTTATCATATGTTGCTTTTAGCCATTAGAATTGTGAGAGATGAAATGTTTATCAAAGATTTTGAGATATAAACAGAGGATGTGGATGAAATTGAGCGGTTTAAGCTGTGAAATTAAACCATAGCCTTATGACGTCATACGATGTAAGATATGAGAAAGAGAGAAGAGATGCACGAAAGTCAATTCCGAAATTTCAAGCTCAATTAAGCAACTAATTAAGAGTTTGTTTGATGGTCTTTCCATGTCAAATTTGTTCATGAATGATGAAAATTTTTGTTGTTGTTGTTGCAAGGCTGAAATGTCCACGTACCATCGTTTGAGAACCATTAATTACATATTATATTGAATGAATTGACAATTATTTAAAAGTGAAAACTAGGTGACCTTAATGGAAGAGCACATAAACATGATTTTGGTTAGTGGCAGAACTAAAATTTCCAAGAAAAAGCACATTAACCAAATTTGAGTAATGATTATCATAGTGTATAATCCCAACGCAAAATGGATTTTAATTAATAATTAATTGTGTTAGTTGTTATTGAAGTTTTAATCTGGTTAATGCAAAAGTGGACTCTGTTGATATCAATTAGGGTAAAACTCTCAAAAGACGTAATTGGGTTTTTGCTTCCCTAGAGCTTCTTTGCTCAATTACGCCGCGCCGTGACGTTACAGCGTTACGCCGTCACAATTATTATTATTTAGACTCGGAGGCAATCTAAATGGCCATATGGATCGATAAGAGTACTATACGCTATGCACTTTTATATGAATGAATATTTTTGCTGAATAAAAACAATGAATGGACAGTACTAAACCAATTAAATACATGGTGAAAAAAATATGCAGACAACGCTATAGAAAAATAAATGGATATCATTATCTGCATACATCCTATATTATGCATACTTTATGTAATTTTTTAATGCAAAAAAAAAGAAAAAAACAGATAATGAAATATGCAAAAGTTGTCAAAAATGGATAAATACGTTCTCGGAATTGCTTAAAATATGCTAAAAACAAGGTGATCGTAATATAGGCCTTTATGAAAATATTGTAACGTTTGTAATGAACTTTGAATTTTACGGCAAGTGTACTTTATTTGTTGATTTGACATTAAGTTTAGGCAGAGTATGCTATCTTTAAAGAGTTGTTTACAATGAAAACAAACTGGTAAACATGCCACATAAATACGGTATATACTGTAGGTAATAGGCGGATTTCTTAGCAGTTATAAACATTTATTCGTCTACCACTTTTTTTTATTTATTAGTTGTTATGGCAACTAATTAATATTTTTAGCCCTTTTCTTTTCTTAATTATTAAGCCAGTAAAGTTAGTTGTGTATTCTCGGCACTTGACTAAATTTAGTCTGTTCAGTTAATCAATATACAAGTACATGGTCCATGGGTAGATAAAAAGACTTAAAGATAATTAATCGAATATCTTTTTTTAATCTTAACATAAACACAGTCTGAACTGATTAATTAAAAGTTGGGGGTTTTTAAGTATAGTACTGCTTACTTCACCGTCTATCCACATGACATTTATTGGTTCATAAACGACTAATTACAAAGCCATGGAAACTCCCAAAATGATTTTAATGTAACTAGGTAAACTAAGAAACTTTTGCCAAAGAGCGCAGATTAAAGTTAGAAAATCAGCAAAAGTTTCTGAATCTGATTGGCATTGACACTTGATCTTATATAGTCATTGAAATTCCTTGAATTTTCATAAAGTTTTTGGTTGAAAATGGCAATAAATAATTACAAATGCCTTGTGGACATTTTGAATACAGCACTATTTTCAGCAGTAGTAGGTGAAACCCATTTGTGACTTTTTTATGTATTTTTTTTTCTTACTAAAGATTTGCTAAGAAAAGTCATTGAGATTCCTGGTAAATTGTAATCCTTAGCTCTTTTTTACGCTATTGATCGCATTGAGTTTGTAGCTTGAGTATGCCAAAGGGAAAATTCCCTTCGTATTTCATTCTTTTAAACAAGCAAACATCTTTTTGACAAGCAAAATCTACCTTTGCTAATCGACTACATTATAAATGGTCGTGAATTTTGAGAAAACATTGACTTTGGAGTGAAATTCCGAGAAATGTACCCTTATGTAATATTATCATTCGAAAGGATCAAATGTCAAGCGATTTATTTTCTTCACTTTTGTCATTTGGGACCAAGCCAGGGTCCTTATATTTTCCTTTTCAAAGCCTAATTTAGTCACTTGGAAAGTTGGAATCAAATGCTGCATTTTTAATAGTGGTTTAAAAAAAGTTTATCAGAGCCTCTGTATTGCTACGGCAATGACAAAATGTCCCAATTAATGGCTATGAAATTGAACACCCCCTTGGAGAGGAAGCCCCCCAATGGCAATTTGATGTTTTTTCGATACCTTTATTGCGTTTGTACTTTTGTATTGTTTGTTTCACCTTAACGAAAACCTCAGGAGGCAAAGCAAAGCCTAAACTCCGAGAAATTTCTACTTCAAAACAATAATTTTCAGCGCTGAAACACTATCTTCTACCCCCAACCCCCCCACTGATCGAATGACGTCACGTTGTAACAAATTTTGATTATTAAAACAATAGGCTTTGTTATTTTTTTTAAAATTTTTATTAAACAGGAATCGCCATTAATTTACAATAATAATAATGATATGAACAACAATTATTTCTCGACTTTGTTTTTATAAGAAAAAAAAATTCTCTAATTATAAAGAACCAACAACAACAACATATTTTTTATTTGATTTGATTGGGAGATTTTGTTGTATAAGTTTTTTTCTGAAACGTTTAATACGAGAGAAGTTAAGTGAGAGAAATAGCGAACGAGGATCAAGAAATTTCAAAAAATATTTCTAAAAAAGGATTAATAATTAATTCAAAGAAAACTTTTTTTTTTAAAAAAAAAAAAAAAACATGATTTTATGCAACAGCCTGACACCCTGTATGATTTTCATTGAATATTCAAAACATATAAAGTGTTAAGCTGTAAAAAGTGAAAAAGAAACATTAAGAAATGAACATAAGATTTGAGAACTTTGGAAAAAAATTAAAATCGATCAACAACTGACATACTGTAAAATTCTCATTTAAAATACATGACATGCAGGGTGTCAATGTTGACAAACTAAACTTTTTTCTGAAAAACAAAAAGTTCTCTATTAATTACTAAACTTATTCTTCAAAAAAATATATACACATACATATAATGCAATATGAAAGAGAATTTAATTTTCAACTTTTCAAAAATTAAAATAAAAAACTTTTTTTTTTTAAGATTCCAAATTTACATTGAAATACTCAAAAAAATTAATTGTTAACAACGATTAAGTTAATAACCTGATAACTATTAAAAATATTTAGAAAATAGGAATTTGTTTGAAAAAAAGGGAAAATCCTATTTAAATATTTTCAACTATCAAAAAAATTAATTTCTAATAATAAAGTGAAAAATTATTAAGAGATGAAATCCAAATTTGCACGAGAGAAAACAATGTCTATTCCCCTCAAACAAATTATCTTTAATGATATTCACAATAAATGTTTTTAAAGGTTAGTAAAAACTTGATTAATTTTAGCCAGATCAAAAAAAAAATAGTTTTTCAAAAATGAATATTTTTTCATTTGGAAATGAGAGGCGAATCCTACAAACCAGTTTTATAGGTACATCATTATATCACAATAGATGCTGTGGTCCTTTTTTAAAAGTTTTATCTTCTTTAATTTTTATATTATCAGTGTTTTTTTTGTTTTTTTTTGGATTGGGCAGCAACTCAAATGATATACATGATTATTATTTTATTGAAAAGGAAAAAATATATTGAGAGAAAGAGATAGGGATGTTAATTAGGTAATGTTTTTTTAATTAGTGCTCTGATGCCTTGATTTTGTTCGTCTTCTGGCTAATTCGGAAGCCACGACTGGTTCGAGATTTGGTGGTGACGGATAATTGTTTATGGCACGATACGTGGCATCCACTGCTCCCTAAGAATATATACAAATTACGAATTAAATTTTTGTTTTAGGAAGCAAACATTTGCCTTGCATGTCTAGATTTAGTGCTCTTTTTGTATATAAAAAATGAATACATAATTATAAGGACTGTGAAGCCTTGTTCCTTATTACCTTGACTGTTAATGGATCTTGTAAAACTAAACGGTGACTGGGTAAAGTGTCACCGTGGGCAATCCATGGATGAAGTAGAACCTGAGTGGCTGTTAACCTCCGATTGGGATCAACATGAAGCATCTTTTGAACAAGATCCTAAACATGACAAAAATTAGTCAGGAAATCGTCTTCCTGAGAAAGTAAACAGCGACATAATTAATTACCTTGGCAGCAAGGGAGACTGTTAACCAGTTTCCCGTGTCAAGAGGAAGACGACCCTCGCCAATTCTTCCAAGAATGACTTGAGGTGTATCTTGAGGACCATTTGCAAAAGGAGTTCTCCTGAATAATTAATATTGAAATCAAACCGTTTGACAAGACAAGAGTTGAGTGTGAAAGATAAAATGAAACCACTAGAAATCATTTTGTCAAGCTTTTACACTGATTGAGGAGACTTAAATATTAACGTAGAAAGCAAATTCATGTTCAATGTTCATACGCTTTAACTCCAAATGTTTTTATTTTTTTGACATCGAATACACTTTAATGACAAAAAAAAAAAATTTTTTTTTTGCTTGAATATCTGCACTGCTAGATTTGGCTTTGAAGGAACAACATTTAAATTAGCTTCAGTGTCAAAAATAGCCTCACATGACTGCATCTATTTAATTTTTTTATACTGTATAAACAGCAAATTATGACTTCAATTAACTAAATAGATTCTTTTTCAATTATTTTAAGAATTCAAAAGGGATTTCTTAAATCATATCGTTAGGTTACAATGCACCGCTTTTATGCATTAGTTGTCTTTTAAAATTGCATTGAAGAGATATTTGATCATTTTACTGTCAAGTCCATGCATTACATGACAATGGATTAGATTTTGGGAGGAAGTTGACATGTACGTATTACATTTCCTAATGGAAAAAAAGGGAGATGAAAAGCAGCAAAACATCCTTACTCTTTTCCATTTACTTTACAACACAGTGTAAATCTTTTAACCTTTATTAGCCCCATCTCACCGCCTACAAACAATCGAATTGTACAAACAACTACCCACACTATAATACTATATCTCGATCTCTATAAACATAAATCATCAACCTTTAACTCTCTTGAATTTCTACTCCACATATTTTATATAATCATTTTCAATCTACACCTTCTCTAGGCTATTAAGAACAGCTACTGCAAATTCTTTGCTAGTAAAACTTTCGGCTTGCTCCAATCATATTTTTATGGAGGCGTTAGAAGTTACATATTTACAAAATGTACACGACAAGACTTCTACTAATTCTAAATAACTTGCCCATAACTTCTCATTCAATCATCTTTAATTTAGTTATACTGTAATTTTGCTGAAACGTTTTCTCATTTTGCCGTTTTATTAGGTCAATTTTACTGGACCACAACTACTCAACCTGGTCAATTGTTACTTATTAGATCACATACTAATTTGGTAAGTTCGCTTTTCTTTTAGACTTCTAAATTTGCTTCCAATTTTCATCCAATATATGAGTTAGTGCACTGTAAAACTTTCAATGTAACGATTTTATGGTCAACGGTCATGGAGAAACCCAATCCAATTTCATTATTAATGTGTTTTGGAAGTACTGTGCTTTCTTAATGCACAATATTTCAATGACAAACGAGATCAGATTTTCTAGGGAATTCGGCGATGCTGTACCATATACGTACAGTAAGTGAATTCAAATTATTTTCAATGTGCTTGTAAGAATGTATTACAAATAGCAATCAATTTCCTTGGTGCTTTATAGAAAAGGTTAAAGATATTTTAAAAAAACTAAATTTTTGACCATTCGATTAAAGGCACTGCGTTATATCATTGACAGAAACAATGCCCAAAAAATAGCCTAACTTTTATTTGAGTGGGTTTGTATGGAGGTAGTGGGTGAATTATAAAGTGCAATTCCCTTTAATGCTTGTTTGTGATCAGAAATTAATGTGATTTTACTGATTTCCCATGATTTCTCTTTACAACTTTGATAAATTACCAGCAATTCTTATGGGATTCACGTATAAAGTTTTGCAGAAACTGAAAAAGCCAACATCTCAAAACTTTTACTGTTTGTTTTGAATAAGCTAAAGTAATTTCGCTATACAGTTTGAAATTCAAGGTTACATTATTGATAAGCTAAATTCTTAAAGAAATTCTGGAAAACCAAACATTGACCAAATTTAACTAGTCAGAATTGTATCAAGTGTCCTGTTTTTTCCCCATTGCTATTATTCAGTTTCGTACGAGAGAAACGAACGCATTTATGAAACGTACTTATGCTACAAAACTAAAGTGTAGTTCTCAGAGTTAAATGCAGTTTTGCAAGGATCAAAGTTGGCGATTTCACTACTTCTATGATCGGATTAGTAGAAATTGAATTAATTTGGTAACTTACCCAGCTAACATTGTGTACAGAAGAATTCCTAAGCTCCAAATGTCACAAGCAGCATCATATCCTTGCCTTTTTAAAACTTCAGGAGCTACGAAATTAGCTGTATAACATGGTGTCATTAGCAGACCGTTTTCAGCTCTTAGCTGTTTAGCAAATCCAAAGTCACATATACGAAGACTTGAAGGTGTAAAACTTTCATCCGCGTACAAGATATTGGACGGTTTCAAATCGCGGTGAACAACCTGTTAATTTGTTGAACGTTGAAACTCATTTTTCAATTTCAAACACAAAAGAGTCACATCAACTCTTTTTGAATTATTATTTACCCCATTGTGATGCAAATGTTCAACCGTTCTCGTGATTGTTTCCAAAATGGTACTAGCTTCCCTTTCAGAAAAGTATTTTTGTTGTAATATTCGGTCCAACAATTCCCCTCCTTTCATCAACTCCATCACTAAATACACAAACTTTTCATCTTCATAAAACTACAAACAAGAAAAGAAAATCAAGTAAATGAATTAAAGAAATGAAAGTTTTAAGTCTAATAGAATTTACATCTCTAGGTGAAACAATATTAGGGTGACGGCCATATCGTAGTAGAATTTCAAGTTCTTCCTGACAGTCCCGCTTTGCCTTTTCTACTATCTGTGAAATTAGCTTAGATATAGTAAAAAATGCATTAAGAGGTTAGGTTAAACTTGGGTAAATAAATGTTCTATGGTTCAAAACGTACACGTTAAGAACATGCCAATGCACATCAACACAAAATTATGTTGTCTTGTCAATGGGGACCAAACTTTACAGTCTCAATAAACCAGATTTAGCGTTTCAACCGCTTATTTTGAATCCATAGTGTATTCATAACCCAAGTTATATCAGTTAAATACTCAAAGCTTCTATATTAACCTTCACAGCATATTCTTGCCGTGTTGACTTGTGTACACAACGTTTGCAAATTGAATAGGATCCAACACCTATATCTTCCTTTAGTTCATATTCTTCTAAAATGCTCGTTGGTTTAACACCATGAAGAGTTAACTGTAATAAGAAATACTTTTAATACACACAGTATCGTTTAAGCTCGGCGGTCTAGCTTAGGTTCAGAAAAATATCTTACTTTTGTTATTGGAGAATCAGTTTCCATAGGTCTCTGAGCTTCGTCGTCTAATAGAATTGGTGCAATAAAACTGAATCCTCGAAACAGTTCGTGGGCGTTGGCACTGGGTGGCACACCAGGGGAATCTACTTTCGTCGTTTATAAAATCAAACACATATTTTTCAAATCGTAATTTAGATGAAAGAGGACCTTTGGGAGTTCTGGAAGTGAATTCTTTATCAAAATAAAAGGCGTCTTCTGCTCTACTAACAGCTGGTTTAAATGGAGGTTGTACATCTTTCTTCGTTAACTTTTCCCAGTTGATTGAGGCGAAAAAGGAATGTTTTTTAACGTCTTCTATACCATTTGGTCCAGCACCTAATGAAAAAATACGAATTAAGAAGGCGGTTCACAACAACAATCTCAGTTTTTTTAGTCACCGACCTAATCTGTTGGCGGGATTTCGCTTAAATAAAGCTCTTAATAAACTCTGTGCATCAGGACTTAAAAATTGTGGCATTCCCAGTTTAGCTCTGCAAGAAAATATCATTAGTAGCACACAAACTGGTAATTACGTTACTGCTTTTCATTCAGGGCTTTTGAGACACGAAATATAAAGTAACGAACACCGTTTTGACTTAGAGAAACAGGGCTTAAAGTTAAGCGTTATTTACTTTAAAATCTGGTTCATTGTTTCTTTTCGATTTCCACCTTGAAATGGAAGCGCTCCAGTTAACATTTCAAACTTAATTATATACAGAAATTCAATTAATAACGATAAATTATCATTTTGAAGTTGTTTCGAATACCATTAATACTCCAAAAGACCACCAATCGGCTGCCGTTGTATGTCCTCTTCGATTCACAACCTCTGGTGCCATATACTCAACGGTTCCACAGAACGAATATGCTTTCTTATCTTCTAAGGCCTCTTTACTTAAGCCAAAGTCAGTCAAGCTTACATGGCCATCTGCGTCTAATAATATGCTGCATAAACCAAATAACATCAATTAAAACATTCTTGCTTAGTTACTCTTTAATGAAAACCGCCATTTACTTTTCTGGTTTTAAGTCTCTGTAAATAATTCCTAATTGATGGAGATGATCCAAAGCTAGCGCCAGCTCCGCTAGATAAAATTTTACGTCTTCCTCAGTAAACATTACCTTTAATTTAAAGTAGCAATTTAAGTTCGAGTTATTCCATTTAGTTGTAAAATTTAATTACCTCTTTAGATAAACGTGTAAACAAATCACCACCTCGTAAGAAATCTAAAATCAAGTACAATTTTCCTTCGGTTTGGAATGCTAAATAAAACAAATTCAATTAATAAAAAGTCTTTAATATGATTAATTAAACGGTTTTAGTTTAAATAGGACCCAATTTGAGATAAATAATTTGTCACAGTATTGTTTAACTTTTTCTAGTTGGCATTGATCCACTTTCCGTGTTCAACATTACAATGGAAAATTTCATTTATTGTTGTTACCATTTTATTTATAGTCTTACTTAATAACAAAGCCTAACTTTAGAAATGCTTAGTGGATTAAACAAGATTGTTGACGTCAGATGAAAAGTAACATTGCTTAAATGGGAAAGAACAATTAATTAATAGCTGAACTGTCATGTCATTAAGTTGAGATAATTTGCTATAATTTAATTAGTAACAATTACACTAAAACTGCTTTTCTGACACTCAACATAAATGACAATGATAGCTATGGTAAATTTACAACAGTTTAAAAGGTATAAATTAAGTAAAATTCAAGATAATTAATCTAATCATCAGAAACCTAATCTTATGTTTTTAAAACCATACTCAATTACTAGGAATCCAAATTTGGTAAATGAAAACTAAATTTAGCCACTAAGACCATTAACATGTAGCAAACCAAGTTCAATGTTATTCACTTAAAAGTCAAATCTGTTAAAAAATTTAGTTCCAATTTATCAAATAAAAATGAATATTAAATGTTCCTAATTAATGTAGAAGTGATGTAAAGGTTTTTATGCAATTAAAAAGAAAGTGATCCTGCTGCTATTATATGGTTGTCAACACCCTAATTAGCCATCTAATTATTCATAAGTGACTTTTTACTTGTAATACAATACAAAATTGCACAGCCGTAAAAATGTTAATGACATTAAAAATGCACCAGGAACAGCTAATTGTTGTCATTAAACATGTATTTCAGGTATACAAACTATTTTTATGCATCTGACTGTTTGAGGTCAACGTACAAAAAGACATTTCAAATTCGTATAGAAGAAGCGTCAACAATCTTAGAAAAGTTCATTGTGTGCTATCTAAGTTGCTAACCGACTTTAGGGGAAATCGAAATCTTCTTCATTAGTTCAAAATATAAATGGCGTTATAGAAATTTAATCTTACTGTAGATGCGCTAGATTAATTTTTTTACTTTAATATTAGATTTTTTTAACAAATAATTCATTTCATTATGAAAATATTGAGTGCGAAAAGCCTTCTATTACGATTTTAAAACTAATTTCAGCATTGTCACTTTTTATGTTTTATGTGATCTCTGTGTTAACAATGTTAATTGTTCAATGAAGTATCCTATTTCTTTAATCAGTTTGGGCGGTGAATTTAAACATTTCTACCCTCATTAAAGTCAATTAAATATTTTACCATAGTGCAATTTAACAATAAATGGATGCCGAACTTCAGCCAAAATATCTCTCTCCATTTTCGTTCTCACTCGATCACGAACTACAACAAGGAAAACATTACATTTAGCAACTTAATTACACTATCAATTCATAAATCAAAAAAGATAGTTGAATGAAAAACATGAAAACAACAGCAAAAAACAATTAACCTTTCAGCGTGGCTTTTTTTAATACTTTCATAGCGTACAACGTTCCAGCGTCATTTCCTCTAATTTTTCTCACCAAAAACACCTGCAAGTAGCATATTAATAATGATGACTGGCATTGATGCACAATTAAATGTATATAAATATAAACGTACTTTCCCAAAAGATCCTTGACCTAAAACTTTTAAAAGTTCAAATTGGCTAGGATCAGCTTTGTCATGGCCTTCCTTGGTTACGTCGGTCAATTCAATTTCGCGAGTTCCATTGGTCACCTCATCTACCTGATCAATCTGAAACATCAAAAATATTGAAACCCATATCTCTTAAAAACAGTTAAATCAAATAGTAAAACTGAAAGTAAACAAATGACATTTTTTTATGTTTCCGTTTAAATTGATAAGATTTGAAATTGAGATTCACGCACTCAACATGCTACTAAAAATATCAAAAATTTATCTTAAAGAGAAATTAATAGCACGATGGGCCTTGATGGGCATCAGAAAAAAATGTAAATGAAGTTTTTTTTTATTGTTTTCATCATCAAATTAACTTACCTCCGTTTGGTTTTCACACGGTTTGTTGTTCACTTCGTCTACTAACATTTCCTCTGTACTCGAGGCCTGCAAATTATTCTAAATTACTAATTCACTAAGTAAAATTTTTCAAAGCAAAAACAACATAAGAGACCACCTGTTAAACTAAACAAAACAGAAACACAATATTCATCTCCCAAATATACATATTATGAAAAATAATAATAAACAGCAGACTTTATACACATTTATCCAGAATTTACACTTAACTAAATAAACAAACACAAACATAATTGTTTTAATTTTTGGTGTATACAGGAAGTAACGTTTAAGGTTAAATTTTTAATGGGAAATTTTAACAATTAAACACAGATTAGATATGGCTTTGTTTTGGTTATGTTTAACATTGATGTTTTCATGTTTGGTTTTAAGTGGAAATCAGGTATAATGTTTAACGTATGTTGGGTAAATATAATACTATAAAACTGTGAAGACCATTTCGTATGTAGTGTGTGTATGATTATAATAATACTCACTTCTGCTTCTTCTTTGATTTGAACTCTTTGCCATGGATCCACTAACTGTGCTAACGGCATGGCAGGTGGAAGATATTTTCGACGCCGAAACCCAAACACTGTTTTTAATCCAGGTAGAATGGTTACGGCTTTTTATTACGCGAACACAACACACCGACAATTACATATACCCAACTCCCCGTCTCTTTTCTATACAACTTCTCCTCCCTTTCCCGTCAAATACGCTGTCATTGATTTTTCAAGATGGCTGCTCTCATTAACACTCCAGCGAATTTTCGAACGTTCGATAGAGGGAGCTGATTATGGGAACATATAAATATCCGATGTTATGCAATTTAATGAAAATATATTGGTTTGATTTGATTATTATTGATGAATTTGGACGTTTAACTTTACTATTGATACTAACTTAATTTCATAGAACTGCGAATAGTTAATAAACGGCTGAAATTGTAATGGGATTATGTTTGTTGTTTATGGGATGACAATTTCCCACGCATGCGTAAAGTTTGAATAGATTGCACACGTATTTCGCGGCATGTTTGAATTATGACAGTTCCGATGTATTGACTTTATATCGATTGCTTTAAGATCGTAGTGCTTTTGTATAGGATTTGATTAAGTCGATAGTTAATGAAACATTAGATTAATTTTAAAGATTTCTTTTCTAGAAAAATGATTATTTTTAGTAAAAAAAAATAGTGGTACCGGTATCACTTTATTTTTATGTCAACCAGTACTATTTAAGTAAATCAAAAACTAAGTAAATCCATAAGATAATTACAACTTTTATCATTTTTCTGATGACATTCTTTATTAATAACTTTTAAGAAATTAACGAAAACATTAAATGCAATACTAAGCAGATCACAGTTTACAGATCACAGACAGTACAGCTCTTTAGAAGTAAGTAAAAATCAGTATTTAATTGTCGTATCAGTATTAGAGCATCATTTCTGGAGAATTCATTATTCTCATCATTCTTCGTCTGGCATCAGCATTCCAAAATTTTGGATACGTTATATTGATATTAACAATGAAATTTCCTTTTTTGTTTTCTCTTGAAGAAGGAAACCCCAAACCAGTAAATGTACAAGTTTTTTCTGGGTTCAAAATATTACTTTGAATTATTAGCACATTTTTTGTTGTGCCATCTGGCAGTGGAACTTTCGTGATTTTGGAAGGTACCTATTAAAAAAATTTATTTAAAATGATTCAAACTAAATAAAAAATCTAAAAATAGCTTTGAACATATAAATATAGCCGTTTAAACACAAGAAATGAGCTTAAAAAGCTACATTTATATCTTCAAATCCAAAGTTTGATTACTAGGATGCGTCATTTGACTAAATCGTTATTATTTAGTGACTCTGACATTGACTTACTTCGATATAGCTAATCGTGTGAGTGTAAAAAATATCGTTTTCAATTCTCTTATACTTTGCATGAGGAAGTTCAACTATTGTGAACACAACGTCAGCTGGAATTCTATTTAATTTCCTGTCTCCTTCTTTAAAGAATGTGACTTTGGTTCCAGTTTTCCACCCAGGTTGAACATTAATTTTAAAGATATGTTCTTCCGTAACGAAGCGATGTTTCTGCTGAACACTGCGAGTAATTTTAAAAGTTTTGATGCAACCTGTATAAACCTCCTCTAAAGTCACAAAAACATCTTTCGTGATCGGTGGGTCTTGAGGCCAATTTGGATTGGCATTTCGATTGAATGGCATGCGATTACAGGTACAATCCGAAAGCAGGAACAGGCAAACCGGACACGTTTTGCACAATTCATCATATTTATTAAATTGATTGCGACTAAGTTTATAAGTAGTCAGGGCCTCATATGCTGCTTGGATGGTTTTGAATTTCTCCGTTGCATTTGGAGAATTATTTTTGTCTGGGTGATATAGTAGAGCCAACTTTTTGTAGGATTTTTTCACTTCTTCCAAACTGCAATTGAGATTCAGTCCCAGAGTTTCATAATGTTTTCTCATGAAAGACATGACTAAAATATCAACCTGTAACGCTTACAGTACAAATCAGAAATTGAAAGTTACTTAAAATGGAAAATCAATACTTACGGCACTTGATTAACTAGAAACAGGATTTGGCAAATACTTTTGATGACAAATTTAACCTTTCAAAGCTCTCTGTAAATGTATACAAAGACATCAAAATTATAGTACAGCTACGGTACTGCAGAGATTGTGAGTTTGCAATACAATTGCAGTACAGTATTATTAAACGATTCTTACTTTTAATATGGGGATTCATAAACACCAGCCACCACAGTACAGTACTCGGATACTACTCGGAGGGCCAAATTTGATTTAAATGATGATTAGTAATTTAGGAATGATGTACAAATCCATATCCGTGTTCAAATTAGACCCTCGTGGTGTCATTTGATGTTCAGACATCACGTGATGCATGACTTAGGACAGTGGTTCCCAACCGGTGCTCCGGGGAGCACTAGTGCTCCCCAAGCCCTCTGAAAGTGCTCCCAAAAAATTATACAGTACCTAAAATAACTATTCTTTTTTTTTAATTTTTTACAAGTGAAGATTTTTTACAATATTTCAAATTTTAATAAATAATTCTATTGTTGCAAGTTGTGAAATGCATGCTAATAGATGTCCGTATTTTATCATCACTCTGTGTTAGTGCTAAATGTACTTCCTTGTGGTCAATTTATGTTAGAGGGCTGTAATTTGGGACCTTTTGTTGCTTATGTTAGTTTTTCTTTGCATGTGCGAGATTTTCTTTGCATGTACCGAAAAAAAGAAGGAAAAAGTAGACCAGCCCTTGCTGATTGACCTTAATACTTGATTTTAAACCCCTGTTTCTCAACGTGAGGTACATGCCCCACCAGGGGGGACATTTCAATTGTTAAAATTTTAATTGAGGGTGCTCCGCAAAATTTTTGTATTCATAAAAGTGCTCCGCAGGTTAGAAAAGGTTGGGAACCACTGACTTAGGAGGTAGTTAATCGTTAGGAGCTGAAATTACTGCTGTATTATATACTGCACTCCTATGCCATACACTTTTATGAAATTAAACAAATCAACAATTTCAGCTGCAACATGTATGCAGCATAATAGAAGCACATGTATCGGTACTTCTTTTCAGTCTAAAAGAAAGATCACAATAAAGATAATCCCTTTCCATGCAAAAAAAAAGATATTTTTTTATGGTCCGCTTACCGCTTGGTAAGGTATAAGTGTAATCCCCCACAAGAGAATTTGTCTAAAAACTTATCGAATTATTCATTATTATAATTTTTTTCTTTTTAAGATAATTATTATTTTAACAAAAAATATAACATAAAACCACCGGCTTTAGTTGACAGACAATTGACCCTGTTGGATTAATGACTTTGAGCAAACAGCTTTGCAAGTGAATTGATATCAAATCAATAGTTTTAAAATAATCAGACTGGTTATCAATGGTTGAACAATTCGAATAAACCGAAATTTTATTTGAAATATTACTAGTTGTTCAAAATAATATATTAAGAAAATAAAAATGTTATTATTTTAATTTATGTTAACACATTTATATTGTTATGGGTCCTCTGGTGCTGATTGGTGCTTTAGTAATACCTTTTCTCCACGTTGTTTGAGGCACCTGGTCAGACGGAACTGCACGCAGAGCCAAAGCAATAGGTGATTTAATTTTACTGACTTTAGGGCCATTTTCTTCAAGCTTAATTTTGGTTTTAGGTTCTGTAATGTCTTCCTCTGGTCCTTTGAATGTCTGGTGCTGAGACCAATCTAGAAATGTTTTCAGTAGTGGATCATAGTCATGGGTTGAATTTATCTTTTCGAATCGACCACTTCCAATTCCACTTCCGGTTTTAAAATGTATAGCCGCTGATTTGATGGGTTGTTCGGTTGTTGGAGGAAGCTGCGGGGGGTGAGGGTAGTTGAACAGAGTCACTCTACCCGTGTTTAACAGCAGTGGTTTACGATGGAAAGGGCTCTCATCATCATCAATTAAATCACTTTGGTTATCTTCTTTGCTGGAATCGTTTAGCTTAAAGTCAAATAGGCTGCCGTTGTAATTGTATGGGACGCTAATTGTTTCATTGCTAATGCCCTTCTCAATTTCTTCATCTTCAATTTCTTCCTCTTTTGGCTTTTCTGGACTAAAAACACCGCTACTAAATATCTATTAAACACCATAAAATTAGCTTTTACATTAGCCAAATGTAAAATGCAAATTAAATGTTTAATTACACTTGTCAAAGTTATACTCACGAAATAACTTGCAATGCCACATATTAGTGTTACAATAAAAATAATCGAGCCATAAATATATAATTTTCTCATTTTTATATACTGTACTAAAATTAGCACTTTTTTTTTTTTTTAAGAAAGTCGCTTTAAATTTAACTGTTGTGTGCTGTCTGAAATCCCTCAACCATAATGTTTAAAAATGAAAAGTTTCATGAGAAAGTCAATATGTTTATCCTATGTTACATAACTACTTGTAAAATTATACGAAAGACATGTTAAGTGAAGTTTTTGCATACCAAAAGTATCCAATTTTAATTATTAAAATGACATTTTAGTTAACGTCATTAAGCTTCATTACTGGGTCTGTTTGATAATAAATAATTGTTATGAAGTTTTACAAGTAAAAAACTCTATTACAGAAATACCATACATTTTTTACATTTTCTTGCAAACTACAAATCTGTTACTGTACCGGTATTTATTTATGAAATAGAATGATTATCTTATGCATAACCAACTATTATAAAACTATCATATTTTAAATTGTGTTTTTGATCAGTTTTCAGTACATTACTGATAAAGTTATGATCAATGCACTGTTAGTCACTGTATACTGTAAGTTATAATGTACGGTAATACTGTTTGATAAGCTCCAATCTGTTCCCAAATTTTTTATAGTCGCGAACAGGTAAATATAAAAAAATTATTTGGCACACTATACTCAAAAGCATTCGATAGAGAAATTCAATATCTTTCATTTGCATATTTACACAAGTTTATATATGGTAATTGTAAAGCATCTAAAAAATCAATTCTAATAATTAAACGATTAATTATGTCCCGTTTTAAATTAGTACATTGGGAACCAGACTAGGTAACGTTATGGGCTTATTGTCACGTGATAAGAGAATTTCAAGTACGGTACCTTTCATCATACGGTACTGTATTTGCTTTCATTCGCATATTTAAACATGCCTATACTGTATTTAAAGACATCTAAAAATTAGTTTAAATCTTTTTTATTTAATTTTGTCCGTGTTTAACTTAAACCAATTTATTATTCTACCGTATTAATCTTATAATTATCTCATATCCACAAACACCTGTCGCGTGTTCATAGCATTGATTATAAGACCGCTTGTTGCAGCAGCGCAATGCATTGTGGTTAGTTTCATTAAGTGTTAGAGTTGCCGCGCGCGTTTGGGTTAGTTGGCGAAGAGATCTCCAGAAAGTTAAAACTATTAAATGTTATACAATTTTAGAAACTTAACTTTGTCGACATGTGAACAGTGTGTTTCTACAAAGGAAGACTTATACTAGATCGTGTTGTATCAGTGCATAAAAATGTTTGAAAAGAAATGCGATTGTTCGTAAAGTTGAATGTAGTTAAAGTGTTTTACGGGTTTTGTTCATCTGCGTTACAGTATATGAAATGTTATCCTCTGTTGAAATTTTTCTACTCTTATTCAACTTGTGACTGTTAGTGTCATAAACATTGAGAATGTAATTATAGACGTGCTGTATGACAGGTAGGAATCTTAAAAAGATTTAAAATACAGTTTAAAACGGTACATTGTCGATTTTTTGGTTTAAAATTTCTTGGCCAATGTTTGTTCTTGGTTAGCTTAGTAATTACGGCCAGCTAAGTTTAACGTATCATTTCTTTGTTTGACTTCTACGGTTAATTACAAGATTTGGTTTTTAAATTGTAACCGATTTGTGTGAAAAAATACACACCGAGAAGGGTTTAGAAGTTTAATTGTTTCAATATTAAATGTCATTTATTTCGTTGCAATCATTTTACAATAAGTTACATAAGTTTTAAAATTTCGTTTGCACGTATATGTGCGTCTGTCAGGCGTTTATTACGTTCAGCTTTACTTGGCTGAAATGTCCGTAAAGTAAGCTTTGTTGTCATAGTCATCTTATAGCGACATTGTAATGTAGTCACCGAAAACCATTTATTTGACAATATTAGATAATTTATGTGAAGGATTATCTTACTAAACGATTTTAGAAAGGATAAATATGTATAATTTTATTGTTTTGACGGGAAACTAACTATAGAAATTATGTAATTTGTTTGAATATGAAACTGTTTCTGTTTGAATCCTTAAGCTGTCGCTAGATGGCTGTATTAGTGCTGTATGATCGACGTTTGAATCTTTAAAGTCAAACGTTATACGACTCTATGACAATTGATCCAAGCGTCAATTCATTCTACACAATTGTGCATAACTCTACAACTGAAAATCACTTTGAAATTCTTGTTATCTTGTTTGTTTTAAATAAATTTGGGAAGAAAAAAACAATTTAACTCAGCTGATTGTTTGACATTATGTTCACATTTTCATTGATTTTAAATTCGTGATAGAAATATCTCGAATAAAAAATGTATATTGTTAAAAGCAATGTCAAAATCCAGAGGGGGCATTCGTTTTCCTTTGAATCTTCTGGTGGGCATCTATGATTAGATTATTTAAATTTAATTTGATTGGTTAGGTTATAATATATGATTATACTGTAGTACCGTTTTGAAATTATTTTATTCAATTGACGACAGTATTGATTGCATTTATAGTTATTGTCAAAGAGGCATATGAAGGTGTATCTTCTGTTCTTCAATCTAATGTACAATTTTATTCCTTATTGTCTTTGATTTAAAGTAGCAAATTTAACATACTTAAAATTGTAATAATGTGACACTGGTTTCATGTGATGTGCATTGTAATTGTGTTTCATTGCTTTTGCATTCAACTAAAATGTACAGTATTTGCATCTAAATTAACTTACTGTACATTAAAACATCTGCGTTGTTTTTTTATGAAATTTAAAAAATATATTGACAGATTTTAAGAAAAAAAAACACAACCAAAGTTGATTTCTACATAAAAGAGCGTGTTTGTTAATGGAAGCAATTGCATTTGCTCAATTTTGCTTAAATCTGATACAAGTAAACTATTTAAAAGTAAAATTGTTTCATTATAAATTTAATTATGATTATACATCATTCGGATAATGGATGATGTTTCAAGCAATCATAAATAATTTCTTGAGCATCACTCTGCATTTGAATATTCTCAATACAATAAATTTAAATAAAGCAAGTAATTTTTTTTTAGCATAGGCTAGTAGTGTTTTTACATACGTATATTTTTTTAGGAGTGAAAGAAAAATGTTGTACCGTAATAAGAATAAAAAATTCCAGTTGAAAAATATTTGGGCAAATGTACAGCAAGCCAAAATCACGAAATGGTTTTAACCTTTTTTTTCTTCTCTTGTGTAGATATTTCTTTCTATATATTTTTATACATATCACATAATATACGTGTCTTACAAATATTTTTAGATTAAATAGAAAATGTAACAATATAGAAAAGGCGCAGAAATTGTTAGTAAGATAGGGGGTGGGAGTGGAGAGTGGGTGGGTCGTAGAGTCCAAAAGAAAAAGCAAATTTCATGACCAATAAAACGAATTGGATTTTTCAGTCATATAGGAAAGTCTAAATAAGAAGTGAACCAGCAACACACATATACAGTATATGGTATACACTGGATGAAACATTTATTAGGGATACGCTATCTTTACTTTACATTATTGCTGGTTAACTGGTTACCATGTAATAAAGTGAGTATCCAGTGTAGTGAACTTTTTTTTTCAAGTTCTTGTGAATGAGTAAGGGAGGCCATTTTAACCCGAAAATCCATTTCGTCCGCTTATTCACGTTCATATTATACAACACAAACTCAGATTCCCCAATGTTGCAAAACATTTGTAGGAAAAAAAAAGAAAACCTCAGAGTACCAATTTCTATGTGTATATTATACTGTATACCGGATGGTTTTCTAAACTGAAACATTGTAATAGGAAACGGGACTAAATCGTATCAGTTCTAATGGCGATTTTTCCCGTTTCTTTATTGCCATGGGCTAAAAATAAAGAAATGGGACAAATTATTATCAGTTTTAATGGCGATTTTTCTCGATTTTTATTTGTTATGGAGAAAAAAGTGTTCCAAGTTGGAAGAGTACCCGGTGTATGCCCAGTATACCCACAACGCTTACCCATATGTGTACAATGTGAAGATATAAAAAGCTAAATCTCGTTTACTCACACACAGACCTAACTTCCTCTCCATCTGCTTATCATGCCCCACACCCCACCCAACCCCAACATGCCCATTTACCTATGTAGAGACCAAATAGTGCGTAAACAAATGTGCAATTGCTTTGAATTTCTCACTTCAATTTTTTTTGTCAGCTAAGGCCAAAATAGAAATCCAATTGAATTTTCAATTTCACACGTACAAGCCAAAAGCTTTATTTTTGGTCTTTTTGTTTTGTGTTTTTATTTATTTTGGTTTTTGACATAAATTTGGTAGCCTTTAATACATCAATTTAGTTACGTTATTTCTGGAATGTTAACCTGGTCAACTGAGTTACCAAGTTATTGCATTGAATTTTTAATTGAAAGAATTGAATTTTTACGAATTGATAATTACTTGTCAGTGATGTTTTTGTTTGATGAAATGTTGCTTAATTATGCATGTGGTTTTGATGAAATGGAGTGTGTAATAGAGTCCTGCATTATGCAAAATTATATTTACGTTAATTTGAGTTGTCATTGCATTTATATGCAACGAGTTGATGAGTTTGAAAAGTACATTAGTTTTTGCCTGGAAAGATAAATTTAATATTTACGAGAGATAAACGTGTATGTTTATTTTTGTTGTGTGTTTTAATTCTCAGATTTAGTTTAAAAGCAGATGAAATCAAATATTAATTAATGCAATCGAAATCAATTCGTTTAGCTAAATTAATTGAACCTCCATATGTTCATGACATATTCACGAATATTTATTACTGTGGTGTCGACTTGTTTATTATGTTTACTATGAAAGAGATAAAAGGAGATAAGGAGGGGGTGGGTGGGAGTGAGAAAAGCAATTTTGGAAATGGAAAATGTTGTTTACAGCTTCAAATGGTAATTAATCGGATTTTTAGACTTTACGCCCAAATGAAAATTAATTATTTCTCAAGAAAACTTTTCAAATTTCAAAGGGGAAAAAAATTGTGGAAAGTTTCCAAAGAGTTTTATTTAAGGCCGGATGATCACATTTTTAATTTAATATTTGGTAAGTTAGCTTTTAATTACACAGACGTTAGATTTTTAGAAATTTATAGTCAAATTTTGATAAAATCTTACGACTCAGAGATTCCAGACTTGTTTTTGCCATAGTACCAAACGTTTATGTTGGACATTCTTGAAATTAGCACGCAAATTATAATTAGCTGTAAAAAAATTTAAATAGCTAAGAAATGACATGTTGATATATTTATCAACGTGAGGCGCACGCGCTTCTGGCAAAAAAATCTGCCAATAAATTTTGATTAAAATCTTATTTTAAATTTTTGCTGTAAAGTTGTAAACAGCTGTTAAAAACAATTTAATATCCCGTGTCGATGGTAGTTGTTTTATCAGCAGGAAATCCGTTGAATGTTTCATATAAACTTACAGTATATGTATTTTTAGTTTTACTTATTTAGGTTTTATTTTATTTTTTTTGTTGTTTTTAGTTGGATATGTTATTGTATTTCGGATGTTTTTGTTCATGTCCAAACATAAAAATGTCCTGTTTGTTTTTTTTACTTTAATAAATTATAATTTGGAGTGTCGTGATTGTGGGAAGAAGTGGCGTCATGTGGTACCAATCGTTTTCCGATTCTGAATCATTTTTTGATTTGTTGACATTGGCAGACGTATGTTTTGTTGTTCAAAGCCAAAAAAAGAAGTATTTTTTTCTTTTTTAAAGTTTTATTGGTGTCTTTTTTCGATTTGTCTTCAATGTTTATTCTTCAGGTTTAGCATCATTTTATTTATAGGAAAAAATCAAAAAAAAAAAAAAAATGTTTGAATGTCAGAAAGAGATGTGTGTGTTTGCTTTTCTGGAAAATGGAGGTTGAAGAAATGGCCTGATTTTACATAGGTAAACAGCCACAAGTCGTGAGCTCAAACTCTAAAATGAGCTCGATATATATTTTTATTGAAAAAACAGACGAATTTTAATATCAAAAAGCAATATTTTTTAAGTTTATAGATGGGACAAGTGCTTGAAAGGAATTGCAACTGCACTAAACCATCGAAACTTAGCTGAATAGCTTCCTGTTATGCAAAAGCTAAATGCAAAGTTATTAAAGTTTTTTTTTATTTTTATTTTACCTGTATACGATGTATAGCCACTCGAAGTTGGTTTTTGAAAGAAAAATATGGGATATATTTTGTGTTTATTGTAAGATTTGACGTGCATAGTGGGTTTACTTGTTGTTGTGGAATAGTTCGAACAACAAAACAATTTTAAGCTTTTTGTGTATTGAACGTTGATGGTTTTTATCGGTGTTTTGTTGCTCTTGGATCGATAGGGTCCATCGATTATGAAAGGCCAATGGGATTTTTTTTATTACTTTGGGTTTTAGATTCTAACGTTTTTATGCGTTGCTATATCCGGAGGCCAGGTTTTTCATGTTCTTCCGGTGCTCAGGGTCTATCAACAAAAAATATCAAAGTGATGTGTATCTTTTAACTTTTTATTTTAGTATTTTTGTTTACTTTTTTTTAACGTTTTTTCTCTCTTTTTTGCTGTATGTTTAGTGTTGTGAGAGACTGTTTGGTTGGATGAACAACCAATCCTCCATTGAATGTAAAATATGTATTGAAAACGTTATAATGTTGGCTCTATATTGTATATATGGTAATAGACTTATGATCCTGTAAAAATTTACCGTTTTTATTACATTTGACAACTATTTTAAACAAGTCTAGACAGTAGATAAACCTAAAATTGGGAGATCACGTTTAGAAAACGACCATAAGCAAGCAAAAAATTGTTTGCAAATTTGGAATGATGTATAAGGCAGTTTTATAACTGGCACCCTGTATAATTCCTATTGAAAGTTAACGGGATACAGGGTGTCATTGTGATAGAATCATTCGAAATGGCACTTTTGTTTTAATGGTGTAACAATTTTCTGTAATTTCTGATTTCATGATTAATAATTAGTGTTATATTGCTTTGATAAATTGTTTAGTTGATGCAGATGAATTAAGTTTAATTTTTGATTAATCTTAAAAAGAAAATGGATTATTAATTTTTATTGGCGTTTTGTTATTTTTTTTTTTCTCCAGCTGAGAAATAACAATTGCAATTTTTGTTTTCGCCACAGGAGATACCACATGTACTTTTATTATTTTTCTTTATTAAATCTTTTGATATAAAAATCTGATTTACAACTGCTGAAATTAGTTTTAGCAGTTAACAATCTAAGACGCCTCAAATTAACCGGATAAAAGCTAATAAAATGTGTTGATTCAGTGATTCAATTGATGTAATTGCCTTTAAGCGTTGTTCAAATCGGTTTACGACGTTTTGGTTCTGACTCTGTACTGTAGTTATATTAGTTTTGAAAACAGATCTAGCAAAGGCAGTAGAAGAAGTAAATATGATGAATGTAAGAATTAAAAAGCGACACTGGGACTTTTAATATGTCACATATATTTTATTTCTATTTTTTATATTAAATATTTTTATTTTGATTTATTGTTGTGAACGTTTCAATGGGTTTAAAAATGTCGATGACAAATAAAAATGGGGCAAATGTCACTCAATAAATCTTTGAAATTCAATTGCTTCACTGTAAATAATGGGTTGATACAAATCAAATGTGAATAATTGGGTACTATAAATTCTTGTTTTACAGATGTTTGAATTCAATTTATACAGCACATAAACCGTTTTATAGATGGAAAATAAGTTATTTCAATTTTGAACAACACATTTATATAAAAGACTCTAGATAAACAGGCAACGAGTTTAAAGTATACACTTTTAAAAATACAGTACCAATACGTAACTGGGAAAATGCAATTGTACTAAGACAATTCCCAATAACTAAAACTAGAAAAATTGATGGAAGTATCATGAAATACTTGAAAATGACGCCCTGTAATGTTTCGATTGAAAATACAAGTGATAAGTGTGATCGATGAGAAATTACTTTACAGAATGACAATTTTTGTATTTAATTAATATGAATAGTTGGCTTATTATAGAGAATTTGGTAATTAATGAATTCTTGGTTTTTAATAATGTCGAATATTTTATATACAGTATGTATCTTAAAAGACCTTTTATATATTTGAGACTTGTTAGTTTTTTCTTTTTTCCCCATTGATTTTCAATGGTATGCAAATGAACGAAGATGAATTGGCAAAAGTGTGAAAAGTAGACAGCAAGCATAGAAAAATGATTGGGTTGATAGTTGTGTGCATGTTATTATGCTTATGGAAAATCTTTACAATCAGAGTTCAATCTTTTTTTGAAATGCCTTAAAGATAAATGAGTAACGGAGATGAATGGGAGCCCGTCTCTCTCTCTCTTTTGCTTTTGTCTACGTTTTACGTCAATCTTTTATTTTCACTTTTGTGTTGTTTTTGACATTGTTCACCTCCCACACATACAATAAACCCACATGTAGAATACAATACACGGGGGTTTTTATAGCTCATTTATTGGTATAGGCAGAGAACTCGAAAGCAGGAGCATTCGCTAATCAAAAGTTTTTGTCTTAATTGGCTTAACTATTTGGCACTTGTGATCAAATGCGCTGATATTGACAGTTAATTGGCGGAGAAAGTGATTATGATTAGTAATTGAGTTTTAGGATGCTTTGTGTATGTTGAATGCTTGATAAGTTCAACAAGAAGCTAAACATGTCAAGGAATGACTATTACTGACACTCTGTAATTTTCCGATTAAATGTATAAGGGGTACAGGGTGTCAACGATGGAGATTTTTGTAATTGTAAATAATAGAAAACGGTCTAGAATTTGAGTAATTCTGAGTGTTTTCAGTCGGCTGTTTGGCTAGCTGTATTTTGTTTGATCTTTTTTTTGTATTGTGTTGCTGCTCCCTATTCACCAGTTTTCGCATATCCACCCAGCATCTTTAACTGTTCTCCCAGCATCTTTAGACCACCAGCATCATCAGACGTCGTTATCGATTACTCCTTTTAAAAATAGACAAAGATCAACATCAACACAAGCAGACGAGTTTGAAACATCCGGAAAACGTTTTCATGTCGCAAACTACATTGTTCAACAGGGTTTTGGTATTGGATTCGGGGGGAAAAGTAGAGAGAAAATATCGCATTTAAAAAAAAGAAAGTGTAACCGTCAGAAGCCATTGAAATGTCGTTAAAAGCTAGACAAACTTTTTTTAAGTTGTTGCTTTTATTAAGGCAAACAAAAATAAAGTTAAGTTGGAGGGGATTTTTTTTTGGACTGAAAGGATATGGAAACGACGATGTAAACTAAGTTATTTAAGAACTTGTTATTGTTGAAGGATCTATTAAAATAATAATTTTAACAATGTAAGTGGATGAGAATTTAAGGAACACCACTTTACAACAGATGATTTTTTAAAATTAATTATTAATTTTTGATGAGGATGAAATGGATGTAATTGACATTTTCTGTTTATTGACAATAATTGATACTGTTTAGTCAACTAATTTTTTTAAATTGATTTTATTTTGCTGCTATTTACTTGTCTGTTGGATACAAAAGATCTTATTGTGGCTTTCTTTCTGGCGTTGTATATGGGACTGTATATTCCATAATATGTGACATGAAAGGATTTATCAATGATTTTCGCCTTTAGCTTCTGTATAACTTAAATAAATATTTCACTACACTGTACGGTGTACAAGTATTGTGGGTTTGGGTCTATACATGTTTGATGTGTTTCTATGTGGATCATCTCTCCTTAACACGTGACCGTGTTTGAAATGGCGGCAAATATAGCATTGAGATCAGAGATGGGGTGAGCTTGAGCTGAGCTGTGTATACTGGATGTCGTGTATTATTACTGCGATTTTCTTGTACGAACTTGTTTACTTGGCCAAATATTATTACTGTATGCATCCCATGATCCCCAATCTCCATTGACCACCTCCTTCCCCTAATGCAACGTCATCTGCTCTATGAATATATATTTAGTTTTAGCCACTGTTCGACTTTGTGATGGCATAACTTTTATTTATGTATTGTACAGGGCGTGTTTATACATTATTTATTTATTTTAGATCAAAATTTGATCGTTTTTTTGTATTTTTTGAAATTGGCTTTACTGTATGGTTTGTGGTATATTTTTTACTGCTTTTAGTTTCAAGTAACTTTTAAAACTACAGTGTTAGTTTGTGTTTCATGTGAAATTTATTTCAATTTGCGATTCACTCTGTATGTGTTTGATGTGTTAAGCACCCGTATGTCCGAGTGTTTGATCGGATGTAACATTTGGTTTTTTTGTAGTGGATGACCCAACTGACCAATTGTAATGCTAAGGAAAGTTTGATGTTTTTCAAGGGGAGTTTTATACTCGTATAGACAATAAGTTAAGATGTAGAGGAGGCGCAGTACCGTATACACTGTACAAGTTCTATAACGTCAATGTAGTGGATTTGTGTAACATAAGTGGAATAGAAAATCTTCACTGAAACTGGAGGAATTTTTTTCTTTTGATAGAGCTGAAGGTGTTTGCCATTTCGTTTTCACTTTCATCAATGCAATTGTTTTTTTTTCCTATGGAGGTCAATATACTACCGTATGGTTTTAGGGGTTTTTTGTGGTATCGGTAATTTAGGAGGAACTAGTTTTTACTATTTAGTCAATTTTTTGGGTCAGTTTAGCTTCCTCTCTAAGCAGTTGCACACAATTTTACTTTTTCCACAATAAAGTTTGGTTGCTAATGGATAATTATTAGTTTGACTGTTTTGGGGTTTTTTTCAAATTGAATTTTTTTATTTTTATCTCGCTATATTTAATTACATTTTGTTTTTATAGTAGTGAAGAATTTTACTTTTATTTTAAAAAAATAATAATCTATTTTTCTTTTTACTTGCAACGAAAGTTTATTTTTGTCTACAGTACAAAGACACTTAGCAGAGGAATATTATTCACATTTACGTGTGAATTGTTGTATTGTAATTTGCCACAGCAATAAAAGAGGAAGAAAATTTCATTTGCATATTCAAATGAAAGTAATTAACAAATATTAATTATTTTTCTTTGAACAAATTTAAAAAATCAAAAGAAACATGCAAACAAGACGACATGATTTGCGACAAAATTCAAGTGGTACTCGATTAAGCTAAAATAATAAAAAGCTAAAATTTTATTTTTAAGCAATTTGTTGTACGGAAAAAAGGAGGTGGATGCTCATTAACTGAAATAATGGTGTAATTCGCTGCAAGTATTCAGATTTCAAAGTAGTAATCTTGTTTGGTATTTAAATTATGCTGATAAATAACAAAAAAATTAAAAAAAAATTGAAGAAGCCAAAATGTCATTACAGTAATGCGGTTTTTAAATTTGATATAATTGTTTATATTGTGATGAATGATTAGTTAAGAAAATTTCACAGTGAATCACCAGATCAATCGTGGTTGAACTTTAACCTAGAATTTATTAAATCCGTTATTTTGGATCATACAGTACTTCTGGCTAAGAATGACGTAATAAGAAATAAAACAATGAATCACAGATCAGATGGCTGATTGTAAACATTGACTGTCTATGTATAATAAAATGTAATCTCAGATAACATTATCTTGATGGGTAAAATTAGGCTCGATTCCAAGAAGAAAAATCGCCAAAACGTAAATGACAACACTATAAACAAAGGATCTATAGTTCTATACAATAACAACCACTCCCCTCCCTTTCTTTGCTATACACTTTAGACAATGCATAGATGACGTAATCGACAATAACAAAATTATCAACATCATAAATTGTTTTGGACAATCTAAATGACCACATGTACAAATGCCTGTACATCGTTTAAGCGAATTGGTAGGAACAACAAAATACGATTGTACAGAAAATTAGGTTTTCCAAATTATAATATTATTTAAACAGGCCCTACTTTAGTGAAATGATGTTGGTCATTATCTATTGACAAACAAGGTGTTAACTGATTTAAAAGTGTAATTTGATCTCTAATAATAATAGTTATGCTGTATTTGAAGTTGTTAATTTTTGGTGATTATAATCGCAAGTTTTTATTATTTTCTTAGTTAGAAATTTAGTGAAACATTGTGTACTTGTGCACTGTGTGTATACAAGAAGAAATTAATAGACAGATGTGTGAAGAATATTTGATGTGTTGAGAGATGTAGATAGACAGATGTGTGTATGAACAACATCCTTGGAGATTTTGATGCGGTCAAACTTTCATCTTGTAACGAGTCCTAAGAGATGGATAGATAGACCAAACAATTGCCATTCGCTTATTCACAACCACAGCACGATTCCTTATACTTAAACTCAGACCCCATACCGATTAGACTGATGGGGCCCAAGATAGGTGGCCTTCAAACTTTCTTTGAGCAGAGGATTTCATGAGGTCATGTGAAAACACTGACTCCATTACAATCAGTGAGGAGTGATGAATTGTTTGTTTTTATGGTTCTTTTTTATGGTTTGGTCCATTTAAAAATGGTATTATAAATGTAGGTTGTTGAACAGTGTATTGGACCTGATTTGTGTTGCTTGCGACAGGCTTTGATTCTGTATGTTTACATGTTTTTGATTTTAATTAAGTTGATTGTACTGTATTTGTACGAGCAATGTACAAGTTAAGTTTTACTGTAGGCAGTGTGTAATAATATGGTGGTTGTGGGGAATGGAAGTTGCATAGTGTAATGTGGAAAAATGTAGCTAATTTGATATAGTGTTTTATTTTGGAAGTTTCTCCATTGATTTTTCACCAAGGGGGAGGCGAAGAGAGAAAAATTACCACAACTCTATTGTCGTGTCATATTTTTAATTTATCTTTTTAAATGGAAATTTTTACATAACAAACATCTGATTCCCCACTATTACACACATTGAAAGGTCCTGCCACTTTCCCCTCCCACTATTTCTTCTTTACATTTAATTAAAATAAATAAAAAGATAAAAAGTAGTTAACATCTTTTGAGGGAGTTGAATTGATTAAGCGCTCGAAGAATGATACAGAGTGTCTTTGCCAGCTGATTAAAAAATGTTAAGAATAATCGGTTAAGAAAAGAGAGAAGATGGCTGTTAATACTATTAAAATTGTTAATGGTGAATGTTTTCTTGCTTAAATTAGTTTCTCTCATGCTAAAATTAGATGCTTTCTTGCTAAAATTAGATGCTTTCTTGCTAAAATTAGATGATTTCTTGCTAAAATTAGATGCTTTCTTGCTAAAATTAGATGCTTTCTTGCTAAAATTAGATAATTTCTTGCTAAAATTAGATGCTTTCTTGCTAAAATTAGATGCTTT